>VTPC01090585.1:0-27362 GCA_011009095.1 Ignelater luminosus
TTTTTCTTTTCTTTGATTTAAACGAGTCCGTAACCTATCTCTTGTTTCATTTGTTTTATGTGTATGTGATGGCAGAGACTACAAAAAACTCAATATTACTAAAAGTACAACTTATAAAAAAATAAAAACTTACTGCTCCAAATACTTCACAATATGCACAATCACATTTACGAGATTCCTTGTGATGTTCACAAGCATCTTGGCAAGAATGTTTTTTAACTTCTACACATAAAAATGTCATCGTCAAAAAAATAATAAAATAAAATACTCAAAAAGATCTACCTGGTTGTTTATCTTCTTCTTGTTTGCATTTGTGCCCACAAGCATGTCCTGAACAAGTGTTATCATTAGATTTACTAGCTGCACCAGATACAGACCTATCAATCAACTCTTTATTTAGAAATTTAAAACTTTAAATTTAATATTACTTACTTTTGACTATTTGCATTCTTTAGAAATTCTAACATTTTCTGATCAACATTACTAATACCTTTTTGTTGAGGTTTTCTAAAAGAAATGTTCCTGGAAGATTACAAAAATAAGAAAATTAGAATAAACTACTGTTTTAATAATATCTTACTCTGTGGATGCATTATTAATATAGGCATTTGCAGCTGCAAGTGCAATAAAATTCGATTTCTTTCCACCAGTCTCATTAGAAGAAATCGTTTCCCCTACATTTTTAGATATATCTTTATTAGAGAATAACTCAGCACTTTTCATCAACACTTCTGTAGCCTTTTGATTGGCTACTTCTGTACTTTTCCATTTAAGCATATCATTTGAAACATTTTTATTACTCTGAACTTCGGTAGCTTCAGTTCGCTGTTTTAGAAATTCATCAAAAGCTATTTTACATGATTGTGTTTCTTCGTTAGACTTCGAAGCACCTTTGAACATCATTTCATTTCCATTTTGCATAATGGGAGCTTCACTGGCTATCTTAAACACTGGTTCTTTAGATAATTTAAAAGCTGATTCGTTTGGGGTTTGAAAAATAGGAGAAGAAGGTTTTATAGGGCATGTTGCTTCTGATGTTCTGGAACTTGCTGGTTTATGTTTTAATTCTTCTACATCTGTTGAAGTAAATGTATGTTCCGCAGATAATTTTCTTATAGGTTGCACTAAAGGTTGTTCTTTTATTTCTGTATGGAAAGTATTTCCATCGTCAAGTTTAGTTAATTTGTCATGATTTTCTTTTTCACACCCAACTAAATTATTTCTAGGCATACGTCCATTTACTAATTTAAGAAGTGACTCTTTTAGCTCAAGATTCTTTTCAAATAATCCTTCAAATGGAAATGGTTCTCTAGATTTCCCTAAGTCACTACTTTTCGATGATTTTTTTGGAATTCTTTTTTGATGAGGTGTTAAATAGACTCTAGTGCCTTTCTGGGAATGTGATTCATGATGTTTTGTCACAACATGACTTGCTAGAGCATCTAACGCAATAGGATCCTGACATATGTAACATGTTATTAAACGACAAACCGCAGAAGACTGGGCTTGAAAAGAGGAAGGTATTACGGCGGTCATTGAACTACTTCTGAACTCTGCTGCTAAACAATCTTCACACATACAATGTCCTTGATTGTCTATCAAAAAATCTGCTATGTAAGCTGTGTCACCGACCAATGATAAGATGTGAGCATCTAATTCTGACATATCCTGAAGTTGCATACTAAAAATAAAAATATATGATTTCATTATCAAATTAGAAACACTCGACTTACGCTTGCGTATTTCGAACCATCCAATAATTGGTTTTTAAGATTTTCTTTTGTTCTTCAAACATTTTCCAATCACTTAAAAGATATTTTGCAGGATTGCCAAGTGCCCGTTTGTGACTATTAAAAGGAATATGATACAAACTGTTAATAATTTATTGTTTGAAAAAACATACCTTAAATGACTAATTCTTGTCCTCAAAGCATTCCATCGAGAACAAATTAATGTCATATCTTCAGAAAAACAGGCATAAGATTCTAATAAATTTCTATGCCCAGATTTGGTATCCTCCTTTAACTAAAAATAAATTTATAAAAATATCTGTAGTCAAAATATATAATAAAATATGTAATGTACCTTATCAAATAGTGGAATTTTAGCCTGCACAGCAGGACTCATAAAAATATAATGATAAAAAATACTTTTATTGAGGCAAAGCCAATTAACATTGAATCTTTCCATAATTAAGAAGTCCAATTCTGGTAATAAGGGAGCTAATTTACTGGCAGCAGAACAGAAGGCACTATAGTATGACATTAAACCTGGAAGATATATAAGAACATAACCTGATATATATGTATATACAGGATGATTCATCAGGGATAACGTGCTTAGTAAAATTTGATATGTAACCTATTATACATCTCCACAGGTCACTTTGACTTTCCTTTCATTTTAGAAATATCATGCAACAGAGACGTCATATCTTGTTAAGTCAAAATACAAAATAGAAAAGATTTTGAGGTTGGTATCTTTCAACCAACATTAAGCTGAAAGTGCACATTGATTGAGACACACTAACTTCAAAATTGTTATGTCAAAATACAAAACAAAGAATCTCTTGTTTGTTTCTAAAATAAATAGTGTTGAAGTAATCTGTGGAGATGTATAATGCATCTCAAATTCTACTAGGCACATTATTACTAGTAAATCACTCTGTAAACAAAATTTAATAATTATATGGAAGCACCACTAAACTTCTATTCTATGATTAGTGTAAAATTTGAGGTTAGGGTTAAAATTACAAACAACAGTAAATAATTTAAATATCCACAAATATGTATAGAATAAACACCAGACCATCAGATGTTAAACTTGCCCTACCTAATAGTGAGTCAGAAATTATCCGACCTGCTCAGTAAACAAAACGGAAATCGAAAACAAAAATCATAGGTTAGGTTAAACTGTACTTGGCATTTATTCTGAACATACCCCAATCAAAACTCAAATTCGCATCAAGTTCAAATTGCACAGATACTGTCAAATTTTGGCATCTGTTTTCAAAATGCTACAGACAATTGCCTTTCTTTTTATACCAGCTGTAGGAGTAACAATTTAAAGTTATACATGCACATTGCAAGGAGGTATGGCTTACAAAGTCGATACCTGCCAAGCCCAGGCAGGTATTGCTTGGAAATGGACAAGGACCAATGCAAATGTTTAATTGATCTCCAAACATAAAAAGTATCGCAATTCCAGTTATGAAGATCCCTGCTTGTCTCGGTGGTGTACCATTCTGCTTCGCATACTTGCCTTGGTTGTCTAATTGAAGACACCTGAGGCAGCCTTGCAATGTAACTTACATAACTTAATGACTATACAAAATGTTTCCAATAAATGAATGAATATCAGAATTTGCTAGATAAGTTTGTCCGAATCATTTTTTATGCTAAACATTGCTAAATATATTGTACTGTCTACTTTAGTTCACATGTGACAGTGATGTTGGTTAATTATATTATAGTCAAACCTTATTTCTTCACAGTTTAAAGTTGTGATAATCAAAGTTTCAAAGATTTTATTAAACAGTATACGTGAATCAAAACACGGTGTCAGGTGTTTGGATACCTGATGGTGGTAGTATTGCATTAGATGAAAGAGATGGTGTACATTTAGATATTTCCTAGGATTGATGCATACTATTTAGATTTTATTTCAATTTCATTATATTTTACTCTGCACTGACTTTCTCAAAACTTAATAAAACAAGGATAGTTTGTTAAAGAATCTTTTTGATACTTACAACAGCTATATTTGGAATAATGTTACATGACAAAAGTATTAACAATAACAATGTTTTACCAGATTAATTGAAATGCCTTCATTAAATTCTTCTTTCTTTACTACATATTGGTATAAATTTTAGCACTGGCATCGAGACCACTTACAATAAGAGCTTTAATTAAACGAAGCACGTTTTTCCTTCTACACTACTCTTAATCCCAAATAAAATGCATACATTTCAGAAAATAAACGATCAACTTTAGCTACATTTAATAACCATTCACCTTCATATGTATGAAACCAATTAAAATTAAAATTAATAAAACAAACAAGTAAGCATATTATTAAGTTAGCAAAACATTCAATAAAAATTTAGAATTAAATATCAAGCAAAACTCGAAAATAAGTTTATTGTCCATATCCCACAACACCGCACAATAAACAACTTACTGACAATGTAGGCGGCGATTTTTGGATGTTGAAGATTAGTAAAATGACCCCTGGCAACTATTGCATATTCTCTTACAAGTGTCACCAATCGTATACATAGTTGCGTAAAGTCTTCACGTAATAAACTAGAATTATAGAATATTTTAAAATACAAAGCATTTCATATTCAACAATAACATAAATATCAAGAAAAAAAAACTGCTTTGAACTTCAAAGAAAGCCCCTTTTTAATAACAATATAATAAAACTTGCTATTCGATTTTAGCATTTACGATTCAAATGAAACTTTTACTATTTGTTTATATTCCAATAAAATAAAAACAATCCAAATATTTTAGAGAATAAAGACAAACTAAATTACCTACTGATTAGCAAAAATATATAAATACCTTTCGACGAGATCACGTATTTTCTTTGTAATTATGTTTGGAAAAATTTCATTACTATTACAAGGTTTTTCTGAAATAACATGTCGATAAATAAAATATACGTAGTGCTGTAAAGCTGACCAGTTTTTAAGAGGTGCTGGTTTAGCATTTCGGACTTCATTGAGAAATGCATTTAGTATAACTTTCTCAGAATCCAACACTTGTGGTTCATTTGTTTCATTTATTAAAGATTCCTGGTTTGTAGCCTAAAATAAAACAAAATTTAAATTAGGCATGAGATACCTTAAGATAGAAACATTACCTTGTCAAAAAATTTAAAAAAGTGATCCTGATCTGTAATTAATGAAATAGGTGGTGGGGAACACGGAAGATTGGCCCGAGTTTCTTCGCCAGGTATTGCCTCCTTTTGGGACTCATGTCCCTCTGGATCTTCTTCTTTGGAAAATAAATTTCCCATTGCAGAAACTTGAACCAAGCCTTTGGGTGTTTGTTTTACATTATTGTCAACATGCTTTTCACTCATTATGTTATTACAATGTAATATATAAACACTACACTTCTGTTACGGCTTTTAGAACAAAAGCAATATTCGGTTAACAACCACTTCCTAACTATCAATTCGCCATTCGTGAAAAATGGAGTCGTGCAGTTCGGTATGAAATTTGTGGGCCGTTCAAATCAAAACAAACGTAACGATTACGTTGCTACCTTTACACGTAAACACGTAACACACTGCAGGTGTAACAACGCATTAAATGCACCAAGATAAACAACCTAAAAGTAATTTTGGAATTTCTAAGCTTAATTTGTATTGATATGCTAACGAAATAATTAGTGTCTGACGAATTTTAACCTAACTTTCTAAACTTACAGACTGTCCAATATCCCAACCTAAAAGCAAACAGCTGTTGAGACCAGTCGAGACAATTAAAAAACTATGTAAAGTGCACTATATCAAGTTATTTAAAGAATTTTGTGTGTTTTTTTATAAATATATACCTATTTGCATAAAATTGAATATTACCTATCTGATATAGTGATATAAAGCTAAGCATTACATATAGTATAGATTAAATTTACAGCTACAATTTTTGCTCATATTCAAACTTGATAGAAGTACTAAAGCTCATTTATAGATATTTATTCAAGTATATTTACCATATACAAAATTATAACCCCTACAAATTTAAATTTCCAAGTTGCGTGTCCCTCACCTGCTGGTATTTGACAGCTTGTTGGACAGATCTATTTCTAGGTTTTACCAGGTGACCATGTAGGAAAGGTAATTTATAGCGCTACTACTATAATACAATAATTGTTTATAAAAATGTATTTTTCTAATTTTAAAACAAATTTATTTAAATATGTATTGAAACATAACCTTTATTTATTTGAATTTCACGACCGTTTTTGACTAAATAATCATCCTCAGGTGATTCAACCAAATAACACTATGCTATGAATCTTTCATATGTATATGAATCTTTTCTCATTTATCATATAACCTACAATAGTTTGCTTTTGCGTCCAGCACGCACTTTTGGACTCTAAACCGTTCGTTTATGTTAAATTTCAAACAAAGTGTTCTGCGTTTTGCGTTCGTTTATGATCGTACCACAGATTAAATAAGGGTCAGATATTTCACTCCCTGTTCCACTAATGTTCCCATTTTTTGTCTCTGCACATTTACATTTGCAGCTCTGGGAGTTTACCACGCCTACTCTTTTACGCGCGTTTTATGAAAAATGTATACCAAGCAGTGCTGCTTGCGCAGTACATGTCAAAATAGCAAGCTCTGGAAGTTGCTTTGAGAGAGAGCGATAGAATCCACAAATTTGTTGAAGTAAAATATCTGACCATTATTTAATCTGTGATCGTACAGAGTAGATGATGCAAGCTCTATTTGTACCGTCTCAAATGGTGAAGCATCAGAAATCATTGCGTCACATGATCTTTATTATTTTTTTCAGTTTGCACGTAGTTTACATAGAAATTTTTGTAGAGATTTTTGGCAACAAAATCTTGATGAACAGGTTCTAAAAATTGGTCAATTTCTTGCAGAAAATGCGCAGTAATTGTAAACACGTTCATGCGCAAACCGAAATCAGCTGATCGTCTGCACGTCTGCTTGCTTCCCTATTATTTGAGGTTATGTTTACGAGTCGCTTCAAAGGTCACTGCAAACAGCTGTAAATAGATTAATACTGCGCACGCTCACATCAAAAGTTTTGTAAGGAATTATGCATAAGTTGCATACAACTCACTACAACAACGTACCAAAAATTTCCAATGGAATTTTTATAAAATTTCCATAAAATTTAGCATAGTGTCAAACGGCTCTAACGCACTACCTTTTCAGTCGATGCATTAAGAGTTTGTACCTTTCACTCCTTACTGTAAAAAATGAACGCTACATTAACCCATTCTGTTAACTCAATAGCAAAAAATTTGGATTCATAAAGTTTTTAGTATTTTCTACATTGCATCGTGTAGATTTTGTTATTCCTTCTTGGTTTTTAATGAAAAGAAAAGTGAATTATGGCAGTGTATAGTGCAACATAAAATTTGTAGCGTTCACGTTTTGTGTTCATACCAAAGAAAACCAAAATGAATTTCTTTTTTCATAATAAATAATTAATATAAACTATAAATAATTATAGATCGTTTTTTTATTATAGAATTCAAAGTAGATTTTGATTTTACATTTTTACAGTGTACAACATACAGCAAATTCAGGTTTACAACATAAAAACTTAAATTCATTACATATACCCTTTGCGAACGTTGAGCCAACAGTGAAAAGGGATTGGCAAAATTACCGAATCTGACAACCTTTTGTCAACGTTAAGCCAACAGTGAAAAGTGGTTGGCAAAATTACCGACTCTGACAACCTTTTGTGAACGTAAGATCGAACTACTATTTATCGGTTGAAATTAATTTTGATAAAAGTATGTATGCCACTATTCAACAGGAAAATTTTCTTGAAAATGAAAAGAACAAGGCCAGGCTTATCCACTTACTCACACAGAAAATGGCTGCAAGAAGAGTTGAGACTAGAGTTGCTACATGATTACTCACCTTGCTAGATAATTCGGAAGTGATTCAAAATACAGAATTGTACAAAGATGCACCAAATAAATTACAATCAAATACTGATATTACCTCGAGCATGGCAACGGCATTTACCGGAACTCTCGAAAAAAGAAACTGGAAAAGGATATGTAATAACAGATTCAAACACTTTGGTGCGTAAGACGTGTTCACGATGTTAGTTTATAATGCGTTCACGGGTGAGTTGAACAATGGTAACTACCGGTATTTTAAATTAAATAAAAAATCAGAAATTAGAGTTAAATAAGATTTGTTTTTTTTTCTTGATTATTAAAAAACATCTGTTGCAAACATGCAATATTATTATTAAAACTTAAAAGTATCTGTGGTATTTCCACTTTTAGCTGCAACTCTTCCAAGGAAAACGGCTGTGAAATCCGATGGACGCGTCTAGGCGGTAGTTGAAAAAGGATAAGGTTAGATGCTCTTTTTTGTTGTTTGAACAATACCTCCTTTCTACATAGGAAAATACGTTACAGATAGGAGATATTGTTTGCTCACAGTCGATATTATTGCAACCATTGGTTCCATATCCTATCTCGTCTTCCAAGAAAAAACCATCAGTTGCTGCTGGAGACCAAATGTCCACATTATATTAGTTAGCTGTTAGCAAAACAGGATGCCCAGTCTCGATTGCACTATATAGATATCTCGCTAGCACGTTTTGCATGTTTCCCTCTTCTAGTCTCCCAGATGTAGCCTAGGTTCATGTTGTGTTGTGTTACTGTACTTAATTCTCTTAACGAGCAGCGTAAGCAGTTATAGGGAACGCTCATACTTCAATATGTGGTGTGACGTCATTCATTTTTCCGAGAATGTCTTACTTGAACATACTTCGTCTAAAACGCAAGCATGCTTATGCGCGTGAGAAAACAGCTGTGTTTGGTTGTGCATGCATTTTTTATGTTTTTATAAAACCATGAAACCAAAAAACTTGGTTTGAATTTGCAACAGACTGAACCTTTAAATAAGGATTGGGACTACCGCCGGAAATACTGCCAAGAATGTTGTCCAAAGCGGGAAGTTTTAGAAGTTTATACTTCTATGTTTATCGTTGTCTTTTGCAATACAAATTTGAAGCTAAATATTAAACTAAACATTAGAAATGATGCAAATACGAGAATCAATAAACAATATCCCACATAGCAGAGACACGTCATACCGACGTAAGTGTTTGGTCATTCATAACGTCAATCTTCCCATTAAAATGACGTGTTGTAAACGTAAATATTACATACATAAGTCACAGACCAGTGACGTCATATCAAAACGTCGTTATGACGTCACACCATAACGCCACCTTGACGTCAGTTAAAAAGCCACAAAGACGTCCCTGAATGTAATAAATAAACCACAATTTACAAAAAAAAAATATATTATTAGAATATAGATACAAATGCAGTTACAGAAAAACGAGAGAAACCCACACAGTAGATGTAACCTGTGAACCAAAAAATTCCACCTCAAGAGACTCACATTTTGAACTGTTTGTATTTTGATTCAGATATAAGTACTAGGACAAATTCAATGACTGTCAGTTTAAATTTCAAGTTATTTTGAGTTTGACAAATCTTAAATCTATATTTTTTTTATTAAATGCTTTTTTATTGATTTATCTATATAATTTGTTTATAATATCGAATATTCACAGGAAAGATCTAGTTTTAACCAGGTTTTGGTTCTACTGATGGTTGATAGTTCTAACGAATTAATCTGTTATGACTAATATTCATTATTTTACAAGATCAATCTTGGAAGTAATATTTTTGGTTCATGGTTACAAATACAAAATCTGAACTAAATTGCAGAAATACTCTTACAAGTATAAAAACACTTACATATTATAATACATCTATATACACTCACTTGCAAAACGAAAGTACACAAGCACAAAAAATAGACGGTACCGTGACGTCTTAAAAATTACGTTTTTATTTCGTCCCAACACTTACGTGTTTAAAACGCCAGTTTTTGGGCTTACAACGTCGACAACCAAAATTACTTACCGTCGACGTCAATATAACGTGTGTCTGCTATGTGGGATGTTGCCTTTATGTTTCCATTTCTTGACAATACTGACCAGTATGTTGCCGGAGATATTGCTCTAATTTTAAATTAACGGTAAAGGAACATTGCTAATCTTGAAAAGGCATTTATGGATATAAAAGAGCAGTAATCAGGCTTACGCGCTGCCATCTATGATTTATGCGCTGCTAGTAATCACTTGCTTGCTCCTAAGCGACTATATTGATATCTATATTCCACTTTTTATTACTGTATCCATCACAGATTTGAAAAACAATTTGCTTTTCTCTATATAAACATCAGTTCCGACACAACAATTTATACCTAACCTCAAATCCAAACGGCAGCAGAACACGAAAGCGCTTTTTAAAGCAAATGAACCTGCCATGGTTGCTGCCAACCGTCCAAGAACTTTATGATTCAGGTGCTACCACTTGCTGACTATTCCTGAACACAAGCAATGTCTATTAGAACTTTTTGATTTGTGTTTTTACTTAAGAATATGCTAGTCAACTAGTAGTATATCGTGCAATCGAAGTGAGACACTCTGTATATTACGACATAAATCATGTTGAATTTTAGGCAAATTTTTGCGAGCTACTATAGTTATATCTAGCAATAAAAGTTGGTAACTATTGTCATTTTAGCGAAAGAAGAAGGTAGTAACGAATGACATCATGGATTGCGCCATTGTTTGCTACTCGGTACCAAAATTCAATAACCGTAGGAGAGCAGAGTTGTGGCTCAAGGTTGCTATTTTAGAGGTTAGAGCGGTTAGAAGTATTAAGCCCAATTCACACTACGCGTGCTCACGCGTGCAATTATTGCATGCAATCCAGTTGCATGCGTTTCCACTATTCACACCATGCTTCTCGTCAGTGCGTGAGCAGCCCGCGTGCCGACGCACGAAATTAGAACTTGTTTGATTTTTTCCTGCATTTCTAGTGAAAAACTTGGTGTTTCTATTCATATCAATCTAAAATAACAATGTTGGTATCGCTTGGAAAAAAACTGCAAAGGTTGAGTAGGTTGGTTAGGTTAGAATGTTTAAAACTGTGGTTTAAAGCCTTTTCGTTTTCATTTTAACGCTTGCAGTAGCATTTAACATGTGATGTTCTTGAATTGTGTAGGGTTTTTTGTATAGTGTAATTAATTACAGACTCATATCAACTGATACTAATATATTATTTAAAAAATGATTCACAAGATCGCGCCATTCTCAAAATAAAAAAAAACGCATGTGACGTTTTTATTTTTATTCTGCTAAATATTGCCAACATATTAAAACCTTATTAAACCATAAAACTCTAAAAAAGCTAGCAGCACGCGCAGTGTAAATAGGTCCATGCTTCTTCACGCAGCTTCAACGAAATGCAGAAGATACGCACGCAATAGTTGCATGCGTGAGCACGCACGTGGCACCAGTGATGTGCGTTGACACGTCAACAATGATTGTTGACATTTTCGTGTCAACAATTTGTCAACAATTGATTTTTCACGTCAAAAATGTCGACAATGTGTCAACTTTGCAAATAAAGTAGGATTTTGCACATTTTTCGTTAAACCTAACCTGTAAACACAGGTGCTAAAATAAGCTAAAATGTCTAATAAGATCATTAATAAGAAGTTCAAGACAATTCAAGAATCAAAATGGCTGAAAGGCCCAAGAATAAGAATTTTGATGAATTGGGTTTTCAGTTATAAAAGACTGTGACAGTAACTGAAGATGGAAAAGAAAAACCAAAATATTATTTAAATAAAATGGCATTAAAAAACTAAATCCTTTGTATTTATTCTTATTTCCATGGAATCAGTAAAATTACAAGTATGTTTACTCATAGCTCCATAGGCCCATACTAAGATTTTTAGTTCGGATATGTGGAGGCACAGTATATACCTTACAGAATCAGTTAGATCACTCAGAGCGGTTTTTTTGATCTTTCGTGTTCCTGGTTTTCGGTCTGCGCACGCTAAACTGTAGACCGCGCGCTTGTAGGGGAGGTTATATATGCAGTTGATATTCAAATTTCACAATTAATGTAACTTACCAACACTCAACAATTTCACTAATTCACTTACAGAATATGCAAGTTGATTTCATTTAAATAATACTATCTTTTATGAGATTATTTCTTTGAAGGTTAAGGTTAGGTTTTTTATCCCTCTACTTCTGGACAGAAAATAGTACTCTGCGCATAGACCGCGAGTTTCTTGAAGTGGAAGACAAAATGTAGGGGAAGAGATCCAACTGATTCTGTAAGGTATAAACTGTGGTGGGGGCAATTTTAGCAATGTGACAATTAGTATACATAGGTATCTTAATGCAAAAGATTTTATTAATTGAAAAAACAAATGCTAACATGATGAACAACATCCTAGCATTTATTTTTTTTTCTAATCAAAATTATTCTATACGTACATTAGACTTGAACGTACTTAAGCATCTCACAATTCCCTGTGCCTTATATTTGCCCTCACATACTTTAAGTCAAATAAAAATTATTGTAATAAACTATTTAAGATTTAAATAATAAAGGAAAAATCAAGTTTAACAGCTTTGCGCATGTGCATTCATAATGTCTAAATTGTTGACATTGTTGACATAGTTGACATCAATAAGGTTATGTCAACAATTCTTATTGTTGACATGTCAAGAATGAATTGTTGACGTCGACATTGTTGACACGCACATCACTGCGTGGCACGCGTAGTGTGATTAAAAGCTTATCTATGCAGGTTAGATTTTAGATCATCATTTATAGAATAAATATTTGAAAGTACTTAATAATTAACTAGAAAACTGATTGCATTTTTGTTAAAGAAAAGATAACTACCTATTTTGGTTTGGTTATCTACCACTTTCACACATCAGAGTTACCATAGCCATTAGAGAGTTTTAGCAACTTTCCCAAACAAATACCGTAACGCCAAAAGAATAGCTTGTACGCGTGCGCGTGACGCTATTTAGATACCGTGTCACGCTATTCGACTATGTTTATCGTTTGCTTTACCGTTTGGTGAATCTAGGGATATTTGTAAAACTTATATTGGTTTCTATGAAAAAACTACGGTTGGTAGTGGTAATGCACATGCTCTATGTTTGTTCTGTGTGTTTGTCAGTAGTTTGACAGAATTGACGTTGTCTATTTAACAAACTTTGTTTATGTCTGAAGTTTAACAGAATGGCTAGTTCATGTTCTCTAAGTAAAATTAAGACTACCGAGCGTAGTAGGTTCAATATATTAGATGATTTGTAAAATGTCAAATGCGAGTGGATGGTATAAAATATGGTATGGCTAAACGTTTAAAACCTTACCTCCCGCTATTTTGTAACTTTAACGTTTACGTAACTTTTAACGTGAAGTTGCTAAAACTCTTTTTGTGTGAGATGAGAGGGTACGGGTAGTCAATTTTCACTATGGATAGAGGGGCAACCTGATTTGAGACTGCGCGTGTTCGTGTTACCTGGTAGCTACCGGATAACTCGCAAAAATTTGCTTAATTTATGGTGCATGATTTTGACAGCTGCCCATTGTTGTTTTCAAAGGCTTTTCTCTAGTGTGTGTGCTTTTCTCAATGGATAAGTTAATTTTCTCTAAACTATTGGTTTTTCTAATACCAGCACATCAAATGATTTAAGTAGTACTTATTTTTGTATCTTTTAACACAATTTAATAATTTACACTAACCAACTATGTTAAGTATCATCTGGTTAATATAGTATGCTCATCTTTGCTACTCAATTGTGGTTCTACAAAGAACTAATTCTTAGCAGCCTTTAAAACTATATTGGCAAATAGACAAAACTTGTCTTGATGTGCTCTGATTGGACTTACCATTAGATTCCATCACTGCATGGGTGGCATGGTTAGTTACCAATCATCCTCTTTTTTTAACCCTCGATATGGTACTGAAGTAAAAAAAGGAGATAGAAATGACGGTTTTTTTGCAGGTTAAGTTAGAAAAGTTTATATTCAAAACATACATTGAAGGTCTAGATACGTATGGATTATTTCTATTAGCACATGCAGCCATTGAGCTTACCGTTTTGTTTCACATGTAGTGTGATTTGCAGCAGTCAGATTAATAGTCACAATATCTCACTGATATCAATATGTATGATTTCTATAAGCACTATAACAGTAGTTGGAGTTGCTCCAGTTACCAAGTGGGACCCCCTATGCATTTTGTTTCCTAATTTTAACACGTACAAGATTTATGTAACCTGCCTAATTTGCTTCAAATGTATTTTGTTACAGTGTGTAAAGTCAGTAAATTTTACATGAAGATGCTTTGAGTGAAGCCTTTAAATAGATCACTACTCAAGATAAAAGGGTCTCAACAAAATTAATAACAACTGATGTAGGAAATTTTTTAATTAACACTAAGCTTGATGAGTAGTAGAATATATGCACAAACTTTTCACTCGTATAGCTGACACTTATGTGAGTTATTCAATTCATAATGTGTATATACAGGTTACAAAAAGATTTTGATTTCCTATGGCAACCATCCAAGTGCTGAAGTAGATTTATACAACTATCAAGTCCGGCAGCTAAAGATTTAAGTCAAGTACATAATTTACGTTTATACCTATTTGTATTTTTGCACTTGTGGTTTAGTGTACAAGATCAAGATTTGCAAAATATTATACATTCACAAGGTTATGAGGACAAGAAGATACCCATTGTCAATAAACTTTCCGAGATACAAACATGACTGTTTATCAGTAATAAATTGTTTAAGATAATAATTATTTCAAATAAAGATGTAATTTTAGTTAATAATTTAATTTTCTATTTTTCGGTTTGTATGTTTGTGAACAAGGAATGATTAAAAAACATGTAAGGATTATAATTGCTACATTTATTTAACAATTTTATGCAATATAATTACTATTAAGAATACAGGATGAACATGCGTAACACACATAGGCTAAATTCTAATTCTCTATAACATGATGTTATTATTTTGACGTATGTAATTAGAACCTAAATGGAAGTAATGAAAGTTGTTACAAATACTGATTATAATTTTCAACAGAGGGTTTCATTAAACTATAGGATAACTCGAACTTTTTACATTAAAAATATCAGTAAAAATATATTATGCACACAAATTTTTATTTGCATCTTTCAATGAAAAGCTATAAAGCGTAATTTTAGATAAACAGTAACAAATTAAACATAGCGTACCAATAATTAGTAACCGTTATAACTCTTTTTACAAACAAATAAGTAACTTTTTATGATATTATATATATATGTATATATAATTATACTTTTACAATATTTTTACAAAGATATGAGAGGTGTAGACCACTCGAATATTACTGTTAAGTACATGGGACATCTGATTTAGGGTTACCAACTTTTGCAGTCTTACAAACAATTGCTGTTACATCTACATATTTAAATATAAAAAATGTAAATTTACTCGTTTTATTATCTTTCCCAGTTAGTAACCCTAGAGTGCTGTCATTTCTAGCTTTTAATTGAAAGCCAACATTAACACGAGCTTATAATGTGATCAACTCAAGCATGTATACCCTGTACTTTTGGAAATAAAATTTAAAACAAATTTATTGACTAGAAAACAATGCAAATAAATAATGTTCTTATAACTAAATAAGAAAAACAGTTCTTGGAATGTTAACAATTATTAAAAAATTTTGTACCAAAACTAATATTTTATTAAATAATTCTATAAACTACAATCAACAAAAGTAACACAGAACGAGCAGATATAACCAATAAAAGTGCTGCACTGGAGTTATTGTAGGCAAAAGTAGGCCTTAGTATAGATTACAAATACTGCAAAATTCAAAAGACATTTTTATCCCAAGATTTATCCCTTTTTACATTTACTTATCTGCAGTCAATAAAGAAACAAAAAGTTTATTTTATAAACTTCAGCAAACACATTTATTTGCTTGTTTCAAAAATTATTAGATAGAAACGTATTACTAATGGATTTATAAAGAAACTGCCATACAGATATTAAAAGTCAGTCCATCCAGCAAATAAAGATAATCTGTTTTCTGAATTACTATTAGTCAATGAACAAAATGCTACAAGATTATTCAGTTACACTCAAGCTGATCATCACATTATAAAAAAATAATATGGTCAACTTCACCAGATTATCAATTAGTGAACTAATCTTATACACTAGGTACCGCTTTTTTCACGATAATAGATAAGACTTATCAAATGATTCAGAGTCATTGGAAAACGTTACAATTCTTTCTTTTATAAATCCATTACGTAGTATCATTAACTGCAAATAAAGAAATTTAAAAAATATTAGTACAATATTTCTTTATCCATATTATTCTTATTTTAAATCGGTGTCTTCTTCGAGCATTTCTTCTATTTCTTTCTCCCAATTACTATCATTTTTCGAGCTAAGGGATTTGTTTTCGCTGACCACTTCATAATCTTGTAATTCGGCTTCTAATTCTTTTTCCCATTCTTCTTCTATAGGACAACAAAAAGTGAAGGAATAGGAAAGGCATTAAAATATGAACAAACAAAAATCAAACAAAAAAGTAAGTATATACACCAACAAAGATCAAGTTATAAATGCATAGAAAAGAAATGTGAGAAGAGAAATCAATAAGAATTTGAGCAATCGTGACTTGGAAACCAGATGCTCAGTAAGTTAGTTTCCTGTTTGTATTTCTTCTAAAAAAATAACTGATACAAGTGTCAGAAATCTGAGCACCTGGTAGGTCTACACCAAATTTAGCAAATTTGTACATAATACTTTATGATAGAGAAGTTTATGTAACATAGGTATTGTCAATTTATTAAAATGCCCATTAAAAACTTCCATATTCAAATGCAAAATTTTCGAAAACATCACATCTATATTTATACAATGTCAACATTACAAAGACACGAAGAAGAGATCAATAAGAGTGAAAATTACACATTTGAATACAGGTGCTTGACTTTCTATTCAATTTATTGATCACTCGCTCAAGAGTTACACTTGCTTTTACATTTGATTAAATTTTGAAGTCTGTTTACCTCATAGTATAACTTAGGAAAATAAAGATTTATAATATAAATTTACATTTTAATTTTTACACGTGGAAGAATTTAAAATAATTAAAATATAAAGATTTGTGTCGAAGGAATAAAGAGTGATTTGTGCAGGTGATTTGTGTGCATAGATTAATTTTTAAATAGTTTTTAAACGAGACCTAGAGGTCGATAGTGTATATTATACCTATGTTTTTTCTGGTCTTCTAGTTTAATATTAAAAAATAAAGTGATCAAAAACAAAATAAAAAGTAAGCTAGGTTTTGGGACCTTGTCCACTTATATTCCACATGGAAACATGGCAGTGGAACCACAAGTACAGTAATTAAACTGTTAGTACCGTAGAACAATCACAAAATATTATAATACTGATCTATTGATATACTTTTTTTTTTCTAACATTATATTACATATAATTTCACAGGCAAAATTTTTAACCATTGTTATATTAAAGAATGCAAGGGTAAGAGTAATACATAAACAAAAGCTAACAGAACACATTAAGGAAGTTGGGATATGGAAAACTTATTGGAAGCTAGAGCTGACCGCCGTCTTCTTAAGCTGCGAGATCAAACAGGAAACTAACCATAAGCTACTATTTTTAATGAAAACTCATTTACCCTCTCATAAATATTCAAGTAAGAAATATGACTGTAATAAACACATAATTCTTTATGCAGTTTCATTATTGCTATGAAAGGGTAAAATTTTGTAAAACTACTGAACACCTACTTATACATTAAATGACATTGCGTGCTCAAGTGTGCGAAGAAATTAAATAAGCAAAAACAAAAAACGAGTTGAAAAAGTACTGCTTACCACAATGTTTTGGCCCAAGAGAAAGTTTTTTCATACCCTCTTGGACTTCCACTAAATCCTGGGAACTTGCTTGCAACGAGTCTGATACAAATTCATCTGGAGTATTTTTTACCTCTTTATCTAATATAGTAATAAAAAACACAAATTTGCTAAATAAAAATGCAACTGTGTAAGAATTTAAAAGTGCAAGAAAATAATAAAAGAAATACATAAACTAATTAATACTATCTAAACAGCCATAAAATTAAAGTTTAATTTTTATTTGATTCGCATACCTATTGGTTGATCAGAGGTTATCGTTTCAGTAGCGGACTGGCTATCGCCTTCTCGAGACATGAAAGACAACTCATTTGCCTGGCAAATTAGGCTAACACGGTAGAAATAATTCTTCCAAAAATTCTCTTCACTTATTCTACAAAAAAAAAATAAAGTGATTAAATAAACAAAACCTGTACAAAAAGGTATGTAGCAACAAATACCACTGACAAGGAAGGTTAAAATGTGAAATCGAGGATTTACGATGAGTTATTTTATTTTTCGGAGACATTTCCAAGCTGGAAAGTTTCCATTACACTAAACCTGGGTTTTAGAATTTAAGAAAGTGACATCATATTATACAGGGTGTTTACTTTAATTATTTCAAGTTTTACTAAAAATTCTTTGCTTTTTTTTTGCTATTTCAAATGTTACCAAGTGAGATTTCTTTATGGTTTCTACTGTGAAAAACCTTATTTGTTTTTATTACTACCAGCTTTGTCGAAAGATACCCTAAACTATACAAGAAAACTATGCAGTTTTAGCATAATGGAGCTCCACCACTTGCCTCTTGAAACTGTCTTTAGATATGAAACAGGAAGTATGTACTTAAAGTAAACCAAAATTAAAGAATTAACAAGAAAAAATACTGACAAGAGGAAACTATTATATTTTTCCAAACAAAAGGTGTCGTATATGAAGGTATACATGCCCCCTCCAAACTGCCATCTCTGGTAATGGTACCAACCACCATAATCTGTAAAATTGTAGAATCCTACAGTAACAATGATTAAATACACTCTGTCCAACAAGACATCGCTGCTGATTATTCTTAAATAGGAAACTTCCCGGGTAGGAGGATAGGGTAGAACGGACAAGCTATTAGGTGGCTTGTGAAGTGCAAATATTAAGAATGAGTTCCGTTTACACAAAACAATTTGAGGCTGTGTTTCTATGCTGCCACCACAAGGGTTCAAAAATGTCTTTTGTTCGCGCTGCATGATTTATGCATAAGTCGGTGAACTTTGTGAAACATTGGGTTGCACGTTATAAAAATACAAAAACCGTCGACGATTTTCCACACCATGGAAAAACTAGAGCAACCACTAAAAGGCAAGACAGGACTATTGTGAATATTTTTAAACAATATCCAATAATGTCATTATATCAAGGGCAGGTAATTCTAGCAATAAAGAATATTAAGGTGAGCCTTATGACAATAAAAAGTCGCTTGATGAGCATGTTGAAAAACAACTCAGTTGGGCTAAGGCAAATATCAACCGAGATTGGAGCAATGTTATATTTTCTGATGAATTCTGCAAAGAAAACATGATCCGTTCGTAATCAACCAGTAATACATCAAACAGTAAAACACCCTTTAAGATTCATTCAATACACGTAGTTTCAGCACATTGCATTTGTTTACTGGTATTTTAAATGCATCTAGAATGCTAGAAATATATATAGGAAAAAAAGGTTGCTAACATCCACAAGACGATGGTTTTGCACCAACAACGATGCATTCATTCTACAAGAAGACCCGAAACTTCGCAGCACTAGGAAAGTGGAGAATGGTATTTAAACAATAGACTGGCCTTGATTGATTGGTTTGTTTCTGTATAATAATAATTTTAACCAATCAAGCGACGATCACGTGGTTTTGGCACCACCTGAAGTTAGGTCGCCAGCCGCCACTGTGTTAATCCCATAGTGAATGTTTGGGGGATAATGAAGTATAAAGTCAGAAATTTCAAGTAACTCAGTTGGCAAATCAAGAAGATATGGAGGTCACTTCCTGTATCCTACACAGAAAAATTAGTAGAAAATGTACCACAAAGGTATCAAGCAATTGTAGACAATAATGATGATTGACTCATTATTAAAATATAGAGTAATAGTAGGTATAATAAACAAAGTTTTTCAATATCGCAATATTTTTTATTTTTCACTTATATTGTAAGTGAAATCAACAGACATCTTTTGTCACACAAGGTGTTCATTTCTTTAAACCTCGAAACTCAAAGGAATTGTATAGGTCAGTAGCCTCATGTAGAATTTTAATTTAACAAGATTCTCATTTCTGGGCAAAATATGTCATCAATTTAGATATTTTGATGAACTAAAATTTTTGGATTTGTTTTAGAGCGTTACTGTTTTACGTATTTTAGAGATTTTAAAGAGAGTGGAAATCTCTACATTAGGTCAGAGAAGATTTAACATTTCAGCAGTCATGGAATTAGTGACAGTCACAACCATACCTTTGTAAAGCATTCTAATATTTAGAATACCAAACTTGGTTTCATGGATACAAACTGTTTATTGTAAAATATTAGAGATGAATGAGATGCGATATACTAGATTGAGAAAGTAGCCTGGATTCATAAATACATAGTTGCAGAAGATTCAGCTCTTAAGATTCCATAATTCTGTATGTAAGTTATAAGAAGTTTTGATCAAGGTGCATCAAAATGATTTTCTTGACCAATACAATGAACACTGAAAGAAAAAACTTGTACTCTGGGTCCCAAATAGATGCTGACATCTGCTACGGTATGGTGCAAAAACATTGGGCATGTTTTAACATTCATAAGCATTTTTAAATTATTAGCAATTTTCTCTCCTACCTCCTTAAGTAGCGCATAAAATCTCAACTTAGATAATTGTAACATAACCTGAAAATTACATGAAAAGGGTGGGCTTTAATCAATTTGTACCCCCTGTACTTATTTGGGTACATACGTTTCCTCCAACAAGTTCGATACAAAAAACATGTTCGGAATCACATTCAAAACTACCATTACAGCAATCAATTTTTAACATTCTCTTGATTTCCAACATAAATTGTTATAGAATAATGAAAATAACATTGCCTATGTTCATCTAACCCTAATTATTTTGATTATAAATGGCTACTAATAGGATGATATATCTTTCACAGCACTCCATTATTATTTATGGGCCTTGATAAAATTTAAGATCTATAGTAAACTAATCAAAGACTGTTTTATCATTTACTGTATCAAAAAATCAATTTTCAACACAGGTGTAGTTCTTAAAGCTTACTTGTTGCAGAATTACGTAAATTTGTGCAGTAATTATCGACTGAATATATTATATGTGCACATTTATTCAGGCATACTTGTTTGGGTACAATGCGATAATAATATCGTTAATTGTTTTAGAGTAATCATGCTATTGACAATTTGAAAGGATACGAAAAAAATTTTGATATGATAATTATTCCACCTAGTTGTGACTATTGCACTGATTGCAATGACATCGACGAGTATGTTCTAATAATGAACAATACAATTCTGAAGACAAAACTCCTTTAGCAGTGCTGTATGGTATGATCCAAAAGAGGCTAAGAAATAAAAAGCAGATCAAAGAAAAAGAACCGGTTTGGATAACGGATGATATTGATATTACTATGATGGTAAGAAATGGATCTAGATTGAGAAAATACAGTGAAAAAAGATCTAAAAGGGTCCAACTCTGTAGAACTGTTTAAGTTTTTTGACCGAGAAATGATACAACACATAGTAACCGAGACAGAAGGATAACCACAATTTTACAGTATCTGCAAGCAAAATCAAACATGTATAGCAATCCTGTTGTTTAGCGGATACTATCAACTACCGCTTGAAAGGTTATATATTGTCTTTAGATGACAACCTTGTTGTACCTGTTGTTGCCGATAGTATGAGTAGAAATAGGTAGTCATTGACAAAGATGACGAACTGTATAAGCTACGTCCTTTGATGGAGATGCTAAACAGAAATTTTGTTCAGTGGGGTGTATTCCATGAGAAACTTTCCATTGATGAAGCAGTGATATAGTTATTTGTGGAAAACCAGTGCAATTTAGTTATAAAGACTGATTGATCTGCAGCAAGAGAGATGAGTCTTAGAGCAACATGGACAATTTGTGAAAATTATACGAAGCAGTGTCCATTACCAAATCAAACCGAAATAAGGCGACAATGGCGTGGGTACATTATACGTCAGTGTGATACTACTTCCAGTTAGGTGGAAGTGCAATAGTTGTGTAACTTTGGTAACTAACTATGATAGTATTGAGCCCATAGCTAAGGCAAAGCGTTGGTCAAAGGAGAAAAAGAAGAAAGCAAATGTACTGGAAGGTGTAGATCTTCTAGACTAAGGTGTGAATAATTACAGAATCAGCATTCAAAGAAAGAAATGGAGGTGCCCACTTTGGATGGACATGATGAATGTTGCTGTTGTCAATGCATGGAAAATACATTCACTGGTCAATAACAGAAAAATGGATCTCCTAAGCTTTACTAGATCTATCACTAGGTACCATCTAAGGAACCTTGATAAAGCTACTACTCAGAGGAAACCTAGAAGATAAAAACTACGAAAACAGCTAAGATGTTGCAAATGTTATCCTTGTGTCAGGTGCATGTGTGTAAAGCATAATACAGCTCTGTGTTTAGAAAGATACTGTTTTACTGAATTTCACTCGTAAGATGCTGTTTGCAACCTCTGAGTACATGGTGCCCATATAAACACACCTAGATTTTTCAAATAATAGAAACAACACATAATTAATATCGGAATCATAAAAATAAAGTACTAAATATGAGATTATATTTTCTCTGCATTAAGGCATTTTTTAATTCTAAATAAGCTCAAGTAATTTGACCTATTTGAGCACACAAAAGTCTGATGCTTGAGTGTATTTTACTTGAGCACTAAGTGCCCATTGAAAGAAAATGTGTTAATAAAAGTTTCATCTTTTCAATCATAATATTCATAGTTAATTGTATACTTTGACTCGAGAGAATCTGCTGCATGAATGCTTCTTTTCATTTCTTAGACTCTCGTATTTAAAATATTTGAATGGACTAGACATTACTTGTTTTTGTTAGAGTATATAAAAGTATTAATGTTAATAGAAATTTAAGTCTTTGAAACAGCCTAAAATATAGGCATGTCAAACAGGTCAAATATAGCTGCCGAAAGTAAAGATTATGAATCGAAACGAGTCTTTGCAAAACCTCATAGTTCTGTAATATTATTTTGGCTTTAATATAAAATTATAAATAAAATAATACCTACATTTTAGGCACAAGATCAAAGCGCATTTTTTCCAAATTAGGATCCTGCTCCATAATAGCCATGGCAACAGGATAGGAGACATCGTAATCAAACTGAAAATCAACACCAGCTGGAGGGCTGCGTACGAAGTTTCTTTTATCAGTTGATAAACTGAGACACTCCTCTTTGAGAGCCTCTTCGTTTGCGCAACCAGCCCAGGGGGGAAGAGCACTTGCTGTGGTTCCTTGTTGAGATTTTAAGAAAGCTTCTTGTTCTTTATTGAATTCACCCAAAATACTCTGACAATAAAAAGCAAACTATAAATTTACACAATAATTTTATTAAATCATAACTTACATTTTCTTCGACAGTTTTTTTTATTTTAGCACCAGCTTCAGTAACAGTTTTACCTGCCTTATTAACAGCAGAATACAAAAAGCTTCCAAATGATTTGGCTCCAGCTAAAGCTTTGCTTTGAACTATAAAAATTGTATTAATTATACAAAATTTTCATTTGATTTGTATATTTAACATACCATTTCCAAATTGACTATCTTTTTCTTCGGTTGGTGTTTCAGGAATTGACTGAGGTGCAGAATCAGCTCCTCCGGTGGCACTTCAAAAAGAAAAGAAATTAGGGAATTTATACTAGAAACTAAAAAGCATGTAAATAAAAATTAGTCTGTTTATTATAAATACCTCGAATTGTCATCGTCATCTCTTGGTTTTTTTTCAGACACAACTACACCAGTAGTTTCTGTTTCTTCTGTTAAAGGCTGTTGTTCCTGTTGTTCTCCTTGTTCAGTCTCACCTTCACCTTTTCGAAATTTAGGTATATTGGAACCTATCCAGCCTCCAATTCCCCCAATTTGGCTTTTCACATTTGTAAACATAACTAGCTTACTATGTTTGGTTGGACTGAAACAAAAATGTAATATTAGTAATTATTTGTTATTTTTATAGTTTAACTCCCAAACAAGTAATATCTTAAAATTAAACTTATTTATAGCATCCTGTTACTTGATTTTATTGAAGCAGCCACTTGTATGCCTCAGTAGCAATTATTTATTTTTTTCAAGATTTTAAATTTTCATTTATTTTATAGCAAGCACGATTAATCCTGAGCTTCCAAGAAAAACATTATAGGTTAGTTTGTGAGGAGTAATAATGCAAAGAAAAACAGTCTTTATCTTTGCATGATATCATTTTCATAGTACCTCTTTGCTACTCTAATATTGTAGCAAACTGGTCAATGTACATATATATTCTTATGGATCTAGTATGTTCACTTTTTGTTCATCAAATAAGATATTGACTGGTTTCGTAATTTTTGACTGCTTTGTTCTAGACATCAATGCATTTGTCTTCTCTTTGTTAATTATTAATTTGTTTCCATTAAACCAAACTGTTAACTAGACTAAATAGGTCTTTGGTTTTAATAATAATAATAATAATAAACTGTAGACTTGGTAACATCGCCGATAACAAAATTAGGTATCTCATATTTAGTAATACCTTCATACCAAATTTGGTACCAATCATACGATTACTTATTTAAATAATAAATTTATGCATGACCTTAGAAGCACACTGTATATAAATTAAGAATAAATTGTCTTATAATTATTAATTTATTATTCACAGTCTTTGTCTAATCATAAAATCAAAAAACCTTTTGGAAACTGAAAATTCTAAGCACATTAGAACCTTACATGGGTCAATATTCTTAAAAGCCCAATAAGTCCAGTGTCAAGCCGAGAAGTCTGACGAGCTTTAATGGAAGACCCAAACCCGCCTATGCAGGCTTCTCGCAGTCATATCATGGCCATTCTTGGAATAAATTCCTTAGAATTCTGATCTTGACTTACCTTTCAGACTTTTTCCATTTTTTTTATAAAATCTCAAAATTTCACAAAATTTGAGCGGCCATAACTCAACCGTTTTCTGTTCAAATGAATTTTCTTTCAGTAATCAGCCTACTTATATTATCTACATCTACTGCTATATAAGGGAAAATGTATCAAAATGACGGAAGAGAGTGATCATCATTCATCAACTACAACCATCATTGCGAGAGATGTCCAAATCTAGAGATTTATAACATTTACGATTGTGTTTGATGATATGCCTTACTGTTGTGGCAATAATCATCATCAAACTAGTCTTTTACATTTCTAATGTGTTTTTCTTCCATCATCATCATCATCAGCCATTTTCTATCTATCAGATAGACCTCTCTCATGTAATTCCAGTTATTTCTATTCTGGACCACTTAGTACCAATTTAGGCCCGCAACTGTCTTAAGTTCGTCATATCATCTCTGTTGGTGTCGACCCACACTCCTCCTTTCGCCCCAAGGTCTCCAACGGGTGATGCGTCCACTTCAGTTTTCAGCGTGCTGGCAACATGACCTGCCCACGGCCATTTTAAGGCGCTGATTCGTTGTATGATGTCCTGTACTTACGTTTTCTGTATTATTCATTTGTTAGATTTATGGTCTCTTGGGGATATACTTAATAGTTTTCTTTCGACGACTCTCGGGAGTATCGATTTCTAGGTCTTGACTCTGACCAATATATACGAGTTTACATTTTCGATTGTTTGTCCATTAATTGTAATAGTTTTCTCTTCTTTTGGAGTGTTCATCATAAATTTAGTTTTGCTGTTATTCATCTGCAGGCCCACCTTCTCAGCTTCTATATGTAATTCCTCCAACATTTGTATCAGTTCTTCTTTATCTTTTCCGAGTATTACAATATCATCAGCAAACCTTAAGTTGATCCGGTTTTCTCCTTGGATATACTATATTACTTTGTTTTTCCAATTAAGTTGCTTGAAGACATCTAGGTCCAAAGTGAATAGTTTCAGTGACATAACATCTCCCTGTCTGACTCCTCTATTAATTTTTATTTTGTCTGTAGTTTTCTGCACTCTGACTGTCATTGTTGTCTTGTTATATACCGTTTCGATAAGATCGATATATCTTTGATCCAGCCTGGCATTTCTCATTGATCGTATTATTGCCTATAGTTTAACCATATCCTAAAATCTAAGAACGCCACCCATACCGATATGTTATATTTCGTTGTTTTTTCTATCAGCTATCTTACAGTATGGAGATGTTCAACAGTGCTAAAGTGGCTTCTAAATTCTGCCTCTTCCTTAGGTTGATATAGCTCAAGTTTGTGTTCCAATCTGTTGGTTATAATTCTAATTAATAATTTGTATACTTGAGAGAGCAAGTTTATTGGACGATAATTTTCAAGATCTGCGGGATAACCTTTTTTTATATATTTGCACTACCATTGCGTTTGCCCATTCGTCTGGAACATTTCCTTGTGTCACGCATATATTAAATAAATTTTGAATAGTTTCATGCCCCTGTTTTTCTCTACTGCTGTTTCTATTTGCCCTTTTTGATGTTTCAATATATCCTATTTTGACATTTTTCTGGTAGTTTTATTAATTTCCGCAAACTCTATTACTTCTTTTATTAATTGTCTCTCTGGACACCTTTATTTTCGGATGTTTAGCTGCATGCTCTGCTTCTTTTATAACTCTTGTTATTACGCCAATAATTTCGTTTATATCTTTATTTGGCTTCATCTCGTATTGTTTTTGTCTTCTTTAAGTTTAGTTAGGGTTATTTTACATGCTTTTAGTGTAACTCTCTTAGCTCTTTCTAACTTCAATGTATGAACACTTTACAATCTATCTCGTTTTTAGTGTGATAGTCTGGACTTCTCCAGATCCATTTCCTCTTTGTGCTCTTTTTGAAGAAGGTGTTCATTAGGTAGTTTTTCCTTTCCTAGAAAGTTAGCTAACATGATTCCTCTCTCTCGTTCATGTTTCCGAGTCCAAACTATCCTATACGATCTTCTGTAGGGTCTATTTTACTTCCAATTTTTGCGTTAAAGTCGCCTCAAATAATCGTGTATGTTCTTCTATTTTCTGCCAGAGCTTTTGAGATTTCTTCATACATTATATGCACTTCGTCATCATCATGTGAGCTGGTGGGAGCGTATACTTGAATGGATTTTGGGGTTATTATTTTATTTATTTTAATGGTGATATATATTACGCGATCTGATAAGGGGTTTTACTGCCTTTAGCTGAGGAGTCATTATCTTATGAACTATAATGCCAACGCCTTCTACGCTGTTGCTTTCTTGTCATCTATAGAATAGAACGTATCCCGAATTTAATCGAATGCACTCTTCTTCTGTCCTTGTTTCGGCAATTTCTATTATATCCCACTTAATTTTTTCCATTTCATATTCTAGTTCCGTAAATCGTGATTCGCTTTCAATAGATCTTGCGTTGTATGTCACTAACGAAATACGGCAGCCTGCTTCAACTCAGGGATTCTTAGCACCCCTGTTGAGCTGTCTTGGATGGGGTTGCTCAAACTGCTGGGAACTGGGGGCCTTATCTGCTGCTGTATTTGCACGAGAGGTTTTGGCCATAA
>VTPC01090585.1:27372-217726 GCA_011009095.1 Ignelater luminosus
AACACCACGCGGGTGAGTGGTTCAAGGATTTCTCCAATACAAATTTTTAATTTCCTCGTCAGTAATTGTAGCTTTTCATGTATTGTATACTTCCATCTTGATTCCAGTGAGCTTTCTAAGTAACTATCAAATGAAACCTGAGCAGATGGATATGAAAGATAATACCAATAAGTGTCATTTCATGTTTATGCTGCTATCAACATTTATATCTAGTTTATTTAAAAATAGTGAGACAATTAGAGAATTATTAGATATTGATAGCCACCAGCTGGTGGTTCATGCAAAAGGGCAAGTCTTCTTCATATAAAAAGTTAGCGAATTTGGGAAGCGACATGCCAGTAGACTTACCTTTGGGTACTGGTAAAATGTTCCTATCCATAGATTCTAAGAAGAGGAGTAAATGAGTCGCTTATTGTATTTTGCTTCTTTTTTTATGCAGTTTCTTAGTCATGACCTAGACCACCAATAACAGTGTAGCTTAATTATATTGTACTGGTTTTTGTATAATTCTTATTAGATATATATCTTGCCTTTAAACAAGTTCCTTGTTTTCTTTGGTCTATAAAACCTCCAGAAATCTGCCATTGTATCTATCTTGTTTGCAATATATGTGGGTAATAGAATCTGGTATGGCGCAAATGGTATATCCATTATATTCTAAATATTGAGTACAGTAAGGCCATTTACCTTACTTGATAATACAATACAACTGATATATGACACCATTCGAAAACATTTTTTTCAGAAGGGTGTATTGTTATTTAGATTTCATTCATCGCTTACATTACTTATTCTGTCAAAGTATCTTCCAGAAAATTTTTTGATAAATGCTATAAAGATGAAGATGTTGGGTGTGGCATTCTATCTTGTCATCAGTTTTCTTTACTGCCATTGTAATAAAAAACTAAGATATGAAAATTTCATTAACGAATATAAAATTTGAGTCGTTGAAATTCGTGATCATTTGTCTAGCTGAATATGTAATTTAGTAGCCATATGTTAATGGGATATAACTTTATGTATTTGTTCCAACATGAGAAAAGTCTAATATTGATTGAAAAAAAACTTCGGTAGTTCGATAAACGGTAGTTTAACGTCGGCGAGTTCCAACTACTCAACAAATACATGCAGCGACGCGACGTAGCCACAATTGCCTGCATCGAGCGACAAGAACTTATAATGTATGTGTCGGCGAGTTCCAACTACTCAACAAATACATGCAGCGACGCGACGTAGCCACAATTGCCTGCATCGAGCGACAAGAACTTATAATGTATGTCTTGCCATCGCATCTTTCAGGCTTATAATTTAGAAGCCACTTTAAAACCCATAAGTACGTTTATAAACCACTTAACCTCCTCGATAGTGGAAACTACATTAACTACTATATTTATTTTACTTAATGGATTGCTCCGATGAAAGTCTCGTCAAGGTTTATTTGTGGCTTGTATCGACTAAGCTATTGGAAGATTTCGTAGTACCGTTAGCGTTAAGGTTGAATCACATTAATAAAAAAAAAGCAAAATTCATAGTAGAGGTGTTTATTAAATTTAATGAACAAAAATTTGAATTACATAAAAAAGAAACGCAAAATACTAAACCACGAGTCGCGGCGCGCCGTCGTTTTATTCAATTCAGAAATGACAGAACATGAATAAACCAGATAAGATCGACAATTGCAAATTGAATCCGTCACGTTATAGTTCCGCTTTTGAATTCACTCATTCTCTATTCATTCCGTGGTCGAGTAGAGTGAGAGCGTATTGAAAATGTTTGGCGGACTCATTGACGCTCGTAGGCGCCGCTTTGCCGACAGCTAGGCTATACCTTTTATATACATTAGAGTTAATCAAACTATAACATTTAAGATAATATGATTGCTACAACCTATTAAGAGGCTCTATATCCATTTAGAAAGAAGGTTCAGGTTTGTTACCAAGATTAGATTAAATCTAAAATAAATGGATCAATACTGCAATGGAATAGAGCTTGTGTAAATGTTCATAAGATCTTAAAAGCTTTGCGACTATAAAAAGGTATTTTTCTGAATTACAAAACGACAATTTACTAAAATTTTGTATTTATTTGAGATTTGAGTTACAAACTAAATTTTCCAGGGAAAAATACCTATGAATCAATACAGATGTGAAATTTTCGTTTTACTTGTATAATTGACTTCTACGCTTTATTCAATATTCAACATCATAAAATTGCGCCGTGATTCCACCATTCTTGAACCCCTCGAGTCCATTTACCCATCCTCTCATTCATTAAATAAGATATAAAACCGTAACTGTGCTTTTTAAACACCCAAAATAAATATTCTTGTTTGTTACAACCTTGCAAGGTAATAATTTTTCAAAGTATAAGTAGGTACTCTTCCGATTTCTTTCAAACTTGGATATCTTAAAATTACTTTCAACTGTATCCATGTTTCATAAAAGAATGATATACTACCTTTTGCTTTTTTATCTCTTCTGGTCTGTCTTCATGTTGATATTGCAAGGTTCTAAACCTTCAATCTTTTTTTTTTAGAATGTATCTGTTACCATGATATGTTTGAAGCAGCTTTCTACTCTTCTCTCTGCTGGATTTTTCAATTCCATTATGTGCTTTGTATATTGCATGCATGGATGTCCTCGTAGATTCTCTCCTTCTATTATATTATGGTTTTCAAATTTTCTTTGCCCAACTAATTGGTTTCTTTTTTTTTGAATCTACTTCCATTTTGAATATCTCTAATTTATTTTACCAAACTTATTTTCATCACTGTTCTATAGCATTCTATTTCAAACATATTTTCTTCTTTTCTGAGCAGTACTCTATACATATGTGTGTTTCTATAATTTTCTTTTTAGTTTTTACTAAACTGTTATTTGAAATTAGTAAAGTTTTGTACTTCTACTATTGATTTCTGTTTTGCTGCAGCCATCCTTCATGATTATACCATCTAGATCAGAGATGGAGATTCACAGGAAAGGTTTACATGGCCCAGATAGAAATTAAAAATGCTTGGATTACTTAGATTTTTTTTTCTCGTTTGGCCTTCTATCAAAAAAGTTTGGTATGTTTTTTCCTATTCTTAACTCATAGCTACATTGCACACACTTATTTTGTTTTTCTTATTTAATCTGATATTGTAGTTGTTCATTAATATAATTAATTCCATGTACGTTGATTTTCTTCTATTACTTTCTATGTACAAGGCATGTTCCAAAAAATAAGTTTCGTGTAAGTGATGTAACTAAAGCAAATCTGTGCAAAAAAGTCTTCCTACTCAATAAGAACACGTCAGTTGTTTGTCACTGTAAAAATCCTTCCAATTGTGAAATAAGTTAGGTAATCAAAGTTTTTAAATGCAAAGAATGTTTAACCGACAAAGATATTTATCAAAAGTAAACTTGAACATCCCCTTAAACACCTGCCACAGGTAGAAATATCTAAATTAAGCTTTATTTGAATCTTTCATGTAGTTTTCAAAATACTAAAAAACAAAACAGTAGAAATTAAATTTGAACATCTGTACCTCAAAAATGATGTTTTTCTGTTAAATTAAGTGTCAAATTCAAAACTAACAGAATTCAGTGGCATAACATATTTTTTGCAAATATATATGTATGCATGTCCCACACCCTAATCAATACAAAAATTCCATCTTAATATTGCATGTTACTGTCAAAACATTAATGAAATCTTTGGCACTTGCAATTACTTTTGTTCATTTCAGAGACAGCTCGTGCTGGAACTGAAGTAATGGTAAGAAGATATACTCTATAGTATACGTAAAACAGAAAATTTGTAACAACAGATTTACTACGTCTGAACTAGCTAGTAGAATTTTCTTAAATCGCCTGTAGTCCTTTTAGAGAAGTGAAGTTTAAATTTACAACTACTTGTAAAAGCAATTGACCATAGCCTGAAACATACAATCCAGTTACAAACAAATAATACAAATTTTGAGTTAAAGACAAAAATAAATTTCTTCTATTATTTGGAAGAATATCTAAAAGATACTAGTTTGTAGTTTTTACAAAAATTCTTTTATTTTTATTTTCTATTACATGCTTAAAAAAGATAGATATAGTTATTTAGAAACAGAATAGACTAATGAGGTTGTTTCGAGAGTTTTTGAGTTAAACAGAATTTTGGAGATGTCAGAACTTAATTTCCAGCAATTTGCTTTTTCAGTATCTTAAGGATCTTTGTATGGTTATTACAATAAAACGTCTATTTTTTCAATAGATGTGTTTATCTTCCAACACCCTCTATCTAGAAAGTTGTCTGTTCTACTTTTTATCCAGAAACCTGCTGTATAGATATTTCGGTTCATTTTGGGAACATACTATATATTCTCTAAGAACGAAGAAAATGAATGATCAACCACAGACGTTATTTTTTTTAATAGGATTCCCTATTTGATTTTACTACTGTTGAATAGCTCACTTTAAGTACTTTTTATTCATTCATTCAGAAAATTATAGGGCGTTCCTTGGATGGAAATACAGAAAAAAGTTCCCATAAACATATGAATGGAAACACACCATTTCCAAAATACGGAGTGTTATAGTTTTTATAATTCTAAATCCAACATTTCACTGTACAGGGTGCAATACTGACGGGAAAACTTAGTATGTTTGCTATTGCAATATTTTATAGTTAATTCAAACATCAAGGCTAGGGATATAGACACAGTTTTTTAAGCATCTCATAAATGATCCATTTTTGGACATGCTCCTATAGAAACCTTTTTTCATATTTTTGACCAAGAAACACGCCCTGAAAATGATTGCACTAATTTCTGAAAGAGTCTATACATAACCTAACAGAATTTATATTATTCAAATCAAATAAGTGTTCTATTAAAGAAAATATATCTACATTCTATTTTATATAGGTTATACTTATAGCATATTATACATAAAGTATTTAGTTAATAGGTTAATGCAGGTCATCTTCACAAAAGCAAAATTTAAATACTTAGAAAGTGTTGTCATATCACCATCGATATGTGCACAATATTCTGAACAAAGTAGGACATAAAAAATATAAAAGACGTTATATCCATGAAACACAGTGAAGTTAGTAGTTAAAGACTTACACAACGCATTTCTCCTTTAGTATCTTTAATAAACTCGGTTTCTACCAAGTAAATTAATATATAAACTTTATGAATCCGCCATTAAAATAACTTGGCTCGTAAATCTCAAAAACACCAATAAACTTTCAAAGAGGCAATTAACCATTCAACAATTAATAACTGCCTTCAGGAATCGCAATTAAAATATAAAACAAAGATTTGTAAAGTTAACATACCTACCCAACTTGATGAAACTATTATTTTTAATTATGTAACTAACCTCCTTTTTGATTTCTAATAAGATCTAGATTACGTTCATTAGAAATATCGGATCATTAATTTCATCGCAACATTATAAAATATCAAATAAAACAGTTATAATAATTGTTAATATCGTCAAGTCTACAAAAAGATTTCCTAATATTTTATTGACATATTTTTATACAATTTTACTTGTTTTTCAATTATAATATCTACGTTACTTCTAAACTATTCTTTTACAGGCGTGAATATTTTTATCATACATCTCAGACAAATAATAGTAAATATACATGACATTTCACATACTTAATATTCTGATATTATCAGTAAATGTACAATGTATAGTTTCTGGCAACACTTTTATCTGATCTGGATCACAGTTTATTCCATTGATTGACATAATTCTGATGCATCTTTTATTATCTACACTCCAATCAATAAAAATATGTAGTCATTTTTTGTATAGACTAATCCTTACAAAATTACCATAAAAATGAGCTTGCTTCTGACAGTACCTCTTAACATATGTAACTACTGCAACATCAAATTGGATTTTATAAAGAATTTTTATTAATTTTGTGAGATTTCATCTTACTCTAATAATGCATGGAGATTTAAATTTTAAATAATCTAGAGCAGGCAACCCTCACAGCAATCTAACCTAGAATATTTGACAACTATAACCTTGGAATTCAAATTACATCAACATTTATTGATTTACAGAGATTCTATAATGATTTTGTTATTAAATGCATTAAAGATTATTACATATCTAAATCGCTGTAAAGAAACATTAATTCCAATTTGCCAATTTAAAATCAATATCGGGTCACTATGTCAATAAATCGCTTAAAGCATACAGGTGGACATTTGTTAGCATATAATTAAATTCAGAAACCAATAATACCTTATATCTTTTTTCTCGGGGTTATTGACAGCATTACCATCGTCGGTAGGAGTGGGCACTTTTTCCTCTTGGTCACCCTTCGCAGAGCCCATCCAAGAGCTGACCTGGCTTGTAAGGCCAGAAAACATTTTTAAAGATTGTAATAAAATAACCCTTTTAAATTAACAAGTAACAGCGCGTTTTTAATAACTAACACTAACGTTTAAAGAATTTGAGCATTCATGTTGCACTACACTACAAAATAATTCGCTTTTTATCCGGAATTTCGTCAACTACGGCGTAGAGTACTAAGTGCTAAATGTAAAGACCGTGCGCCAAGGACATCGGCAGTGGAAATAAGTTTCGAGTATCCCTGCGATCTACCGATGCACTGATAACGTCTGCTATATACAATAATTACTTCTACTTGTAGCTCTTTTATTTCATATTATTCAATTATTTCCGGATTTCGATTATCTTCCGATTTTACTTTGTTCTTCGATACATCCGTAATTGAATTTATATTTATTTAGAACTTTTAGATGGATAAGGGGATGAAAAAATAACTAGGTCAAGCGTTTTTGAAGCTAAAAGGGATGACTGCTAAAAGGGGTTGCCGACTGCGCGAGTTGGTATTGATCCAAAAGCAAGCTTGTCGACTTTAGCTTAGCATTACTTTTCATGAAGAAATTTTGAATCCATTAAAGCATGCACCGTAATGAATATGTTTATCAAAATGCATTGCTTGTTATTTTTAGACATATATTAAACGCAAAACAATGGCACGTTTTGCTTTCATGACTACACAAACTATCCGTTGTTTATTAATAATGAACGTTCTTTAATTTATATGACATATATGTACCTACTATTCTCATGAAAAATTAAAACTCGCTTTAAACATGTTTTATCTAATTTTAATACACCTTTGCATGATTTTATAAGGCGACGTACTTATTAAACTAGACCGGTATAAAATAATTATTTTTATTGCTGTACAATAATTAATTTCTTTGTGTAAAATATTTATGATCATTGCTTAATCAGTTGCTTATCGTAGTTAAGCACTACGCAAGATACGTTAATAAGAACTTTCTCGTCTTTGTTATAAATGAATATGTTGCCTTTGCCAATGAATCATCAATTTAATTAGACAGATTTCACTTAATTTCCCTTGAACTAAGTTTGACGTTCAATGATTAAAGTTACAATATTTTGTAGTTCATATAAAGACAATTGTTCGTTGGCATTTGCATATCAAGTTCTCGTAAATGTGCTATTTATAGCTGCATTATCCTTTTAAAGTTTATTTAGCATTACTGTACAAGTGTTTGTATCTATAAAGATAACTCAACAGGAAGTTGAGGATTTTAAATTTTGAATTTCCCACTACAATCTTAATATTTCGACCAATTAGAAAGCAACAGCGATAAATATCTTGCGGTTATTGGATGAGTGTACAAATTCCATTCTTTTTTGTCCTTCTTGTACAGCAACAGTTTGCAAAAATCGTTCGTTTACCCACGTACACCGGTGTAAACCAGAAAAATACAACGACCACGCTCCTCAAGAAACAAGTTCATTTTTAAATAAATATTGAAGAATAAAAGGTGAGTAAGTAAAATTCGTCATCACTTATTGTAGTGATAAATTTAATAATAGGTTATCCACTATAAAAACGTTCTCAGTTAAAAATATATTATACTAAATCACGTACGTGGTAGTATTATAATATTTTAAGCATGTAGGTGTTTTTAAATTAGGCACATTTTCTCTAATTTAAATTGAAGCATTCGTTGTGCTTTGTTCTTTATGCAGAATGACTTCGACCAACATCAATGTGGGCATTGAGGGTCGTACCTCCAGTCGAGTTCTAAAACCACCAGGTGGAGCACATACTGATATTTTTGGAGTTCGTCAAGATAGAATGGAAGTATCAACTTCTCGTTATTCAAAGATGTCACAAAAATCATCTATAAGTGAGTGTTTTGAATACGACTCTCCTCCACCTGCAAGTAAGCAAGTGCCAGCTAAAGAAAATAACGAAGATATAAAGCCTGAAGTTCATGAAAATGGTATGAAAAATGGAGACGAATTGAAGAATGGCAACATTTTGGAGAATGACGAAGTAAAACCAACTCCAAATCTGCCTCCTGTAAATCAAAGAGTGCGTGTTCCACCAGGTGGTTTTTCATCTGGTCTTTGGTAATTTATTTGTATGTGCATTCTATTTTAATGCAGTGCCTTGAAATGGATAGTTATTTTTTTCACAGAAATGTTAAACTATTTGTTTAAATCACGTCTCATTTTAAGACACTTTAAATGACGAAAAATACTATTTATTATTTTTTATTTTAATTTATTTTTACCCTCGTTTGATTTTAATTGTCGTACTTGCACTTATGATCACCAATATGTAGGCTCATTTTTTTTATAATTTAAATGCTAGTGATTGAATACTAACAATAACAATCTAGACTGATCAATTGTGCCCTTATTTTAATTATATATTAGCTTTACATAATGTAATTGTATGTCCATTGACTTATGTATTTTGTATTGAAACATAATACAATAAAGTAATTTCATTCCGCAATGTTTCTTTTTATTTTATTTAATTGATGCTGCAAATTTGAACATAGTTATAAGAAACAATGGCTGCATATTTTTTGTTTTATTTTATGCATATGGTAAACAATGAAAGTCTTGAAGGTCACCCTTGTATCTGCAAGGATATTAAGTGGTTACTTTTTATAGCAAGGACATTGATCTTTACAGATGCCCACTTTATACAGTTGTCAATAATTACTGCTAATTTAATATACAGTCTAAATTAAGTATGTACATAAAAGGTGTACATGTAAAATTTTTGCAATAAAAGAAAGATTAAAAATAGACACAACTGCTGTTAAATAAAATTTTAAGACAAAAAGTATTTTTTTTAATGACATTAAATGTAAATTATTATCTGTGTTAAAACCACATCCACATCCAAAATATGTATACTTCCATTTTTAATCAAAACTTGTTCTCAAGTATGCTAACAAAGTGTAGAAATTACATATAAATGTGTCATCCCTGGAAAAACCAACAGTCTTTGTCTAGTTATTGATAAAATGAATCTGACAAAAAAAGTGCCACATAAATCAATAAATTATTTAAGAGTTTCCAGCTTTAAAGCTTTTTGTTAGCTGTTTTCTCTTTATCACTTTCACTTTTTGTTTGGTGATTTGGCTCAGAGATTATTAATTCTTAATATATTCCCTTAAATACATATTAATGAAATATTTAAGGGAATTCATGCAAACACTATTTCAATCAATTTTTTTTGTTAGGTATAGTTAACCATCTGAGTTAAGTTATACTTGGGCATTCCACCACCTATAATACAAACATCTTACAAATAACAACTGTACATCTTTATAAGCTAAAGTGATTATATTTTTTTAATAGAAAATTACATTGTAATATTCAATCATAGCCTAATGGTTGTAACATGTGGTGAACAGCATGAACTGATGAGTAAACAATTATAGGTCTTCCAACTTCCTTAAAGCTGAAATGTTTATTTCAGAATCTGGTTTATAAGAGTAGGCAGCTTATGTTAGTATGTGTAAATAGTTTATGGTATTATTATGAAAACGGTACAATTATTGAATTAAATTTCCATTTATCTTCATTTTAAACAACTTGTAGTAATATTTATGACTATTGTTCCTCGTTGCTTTTATTATCATTACATCTGATTCATAGTTTTGACTTGCTTGCATAAGAATTTCTTAATTTTGTTTGAAATGGTTCATTTTTGAAAAAGCTTTTGAATGCTGACTAATGACAACCTTGACTTTTTTGTAAATATTACTTTTCAGTACATTCTGTAGAATCTCTTATGCTTTTATAATCATATGGGTTTGAATTTAATTGGACCCACAGTAAATGTTCCAGAGCCACGCAAAGAGAACACACATTGATATATTAATGTGACCAACTCGATATGTATGCATATATAGAGTTGTTTAAACTAAATCACTATAACTTTGCCAAGGTGTGCTACATTGCGACTAGTGAAGGGCATAATCAAATGACGATTATAGGATTATTCGATTATGTGTTTATCTTGAGATATTTAAAAATTATTTGGACAATATATACTACTAATCATTAGTAACTGCTCAAATAAAATCATTCAATTCAATAATATCAATTTCAGTTATTTCATTTGCATATTGTAATAATGCAACTTAAATAATAACCCTTGATCAATAAACAAATGAATGACCTCGGTTGGCCATGAAAGAGATGGACAAAAGAGCTTTGATTTAAAATGTTAAAAGATGTATTGCTTAGTTTTAATTTTTATTTTAAAGTAAATTTAAATCTGTTATACTTAATTTAGATAATCTTGTAATTTTCAAACAATTGTTCCTTCATAAATGAAGATTTAAAAAAACCTCTAAATTCAGATTGAAAATATTTGCTTGCCTTTCTATAGGACAGAAGCTTTCTAGTATAATAAATTTAAGGATAAATGCCAAGAATGCTTCGAAAATGAATTGAAATATTGTATTGAACTAAAAGACAACATTTACTTATTGTTGTAATAATTCAAATAACTATTATCTGTGAACCAAACATCCATTAAATAATTAACTCAAACACGAGTAAAGTTCATGTATCATGCTTATTTGGTTTGTATTGTGATCTTGGGTCTTAGAAATTTCCAACAATTATTATCTCTAACAAACAGAGACAACTTTATTAGTTACTCTCAAATACATTCAGTTTTGTATTAGTATTCAATCTAGCAATTACTCAACAATTAATAATTACAGTTTTGCATTAATCTTTAGGTTAGCAATTACTCTACATTACTCCACAATTAATAACTAAAGTTCTGTATTAAGTTCTTAATTAATAAGTATTCAGTTTAATTACATATTTTCAAGTGTAACATTTATTATTGTAACAATAAATAAATAATTTATATTTTTAATAAGTGTAATTACCCGTTAAACTTAACTATATGAATGAATTATTCGATTATTTAAATCTCCCAGTAACTATAATCTCTCAATTAGTAAAATCATTCAATTATACCCATCACTAATTGCAACAGACTACATTTTGCAGTCTTATCAATTACCACCTCAAAATCTGAGCTAGCTGGTATTATTACCCCTCCACTAATCTTCCTCATTAACTAATTTTGTATAATGTAAAATTGAATGAAGCATATTGAAATGTTTATTTGAGCTGCCTTATCAAGTGCAATTGTGAAGAATTGTACAGGGTGTACCTAGAAAATGCTCAGTGGAAAAATTTATTAATGGTGAACAGTACTAGTTATCATAATTTTAAGAAATCTGTCGATATGTGACAAACCAGTCTATCATAATCTAGTACACATCTTTATTATCAACCTTTTGGAGTGATCCAATGTGTATATTGATTTGCAGTTATATTCATTCATTATTAAATTGAAATCCATGTGATGATACAGTATCAAAACCTCTACAAGATGTATAGAAGAAAATTGAAGAGTGGTAGTCAAAAAAACGTTCAAATGTTTTTTTTAATTAGGGTCACCAGATTTTTGCACACCTAAGGCCATGATCCTTAAAGTATACAGTTGCCTCATATGTCAGCTGATAATTTCATGTCAGTTAAAAGCCAACGCGCGTTGCGTATTGGTAAAAATAAAATATGCTATAAATTTGGCATTTTTTGCTATGTCTATGATATCGGATTTCAGCATGTATCATATATTTAGATAGGGTTGCCATATTTCTTAGAAACAAATGCAGGACGGGACAAGACAAAAAAGCAACGAAAAATTCGTGGATGTCTTCCTGAAACATAACATGGACATAAGGCGGGGTTCCCTCGAGCTTCAAACTCGACCTTAAGATATTTTTCTCATTCTGAGAATACAGATACACTTCAAAAATTATCTCAATCTTCCCCGAATTCGAACGCATTCAAAATTAGGGGCATGTCCCGAAAAAAAGTCTTAATGCAAATAATTACATAATTTGACAGTAAGTTATTAAAAATAATAGAACTTATCTGTATTCATTATTTTTTATTATGTATGGACTTCATCAAAGACGCTGCTTTTGCTTTTCAAAGCTGCAGCTGATGAAGATGATTTTTGATCATATATTTAGTATGTCACAAAGGATAGGTCATTGTATAAAAGCCATTTTCACTTTGGCCAGGCAACCTCTGGTCATATTTTGCCTTGCTCCCACATCTAGACTGTGCTTGAATTAACTTTCTACTTACCCACTGGATTTCTATATTTCAATAAGGAAAAGCTCTCGAAGGGATATCTTATTGCCCGGTTATGAGGTCCATCGAAAGGGAGCTCTTTCTTTGTTAACATCCATAGTGCAGAAAAATAGATCTTCTCATGGGCAAGCAACTCCCCTTTGAGCTTTCTGAGGCTTCATCGAAACGGCACAGATGTTCCAGGTCTGAAAAGAAGATAGGGGTAGGAAAACCAGAACAGCAGCAGCAGATGGACTGTTTTCGAAGGCTACGGCATTCACGCCATTTCATGTCGACGCTCCTGTCAGTCCCCAAAAAACTACCAAAAGAGTTGGGCAATACTAACACCAAACATAAAACTCACTAAAGATCACAACTATGGGACTGACTTCCTCAAAGCATGGCTATGGACGGGTATTGTTAATATCCTCCAATTGGCACTGGAGTGTAGGTTGAGCTTCCTTCTTTTATTGAATCTAATTTTGTGCCTTAATGAGTACCGGATCAACGAGCAGGGAATCATTATGGTTACCTGCTCGGATGAACGAAATAAGATTTTCACTACTATATCCTTAATGAGTTTTCCGCCTATTGCGATTTCGCCTTCAGGACCTGAATCTACATAGGTAAAGAAAATAACTGCTAGAACTCTGTACAAGAAACCTAGTAGCCTACGGAAGAGTACAAGCCAGAGTCCTGAATTTATGACGTCAAACTGAGAGGCAATTACGTTGCTGTTGCTGTTGGTATGTAAGGATAACTAGATTCACAATACTTAAAGGATGATCTACTAGAAGGTGCACACAATTTGCTTCTGTTATAATTGGTAGCTTTTAGAATAATGTCAAACTGAAAGGAAAAAAATATTATGGTAGGGATGGGACTCACGCCTGTATATTTTGTAGGTCTCGGTTGAACACAATACTATGTTAGTGCATTCCATTTAAATTCGTACAGACCCTTAAATGGCAATAAATACCCTATTGTAAAACCCCTGTAATCCCTTCAAAGTGGTTGTAGGAACATTTGCTACACAGAATTTTCCAGGAGTGTACTAGAAGTATACGTATTTTTGTAACATTGTGCATCACAAACAAAGCATGTTTTATTTTGTATTATTTGCTAGTACTGATCTTTATTAAATGAGATAATGTAATGTAAAGTTCCGATGCTAATTCATCGGCAAAGCCCTAAATATTGTCATATAAAAGAACGCAGACTGTGAGAATTGTACAATAAACTAATTTGTGGGATCCTATACCTGCAAAAGAGCAATATTGCACACAAACTTTATAAGAAAGATTCTTCAATATTTTCTATGGAATAAATTAAAGGCAAATAATTACGTTTGTATATGTATTTAAACGAAATTCCTTTTTATTATATTTTGTGAAACTAATGTTATAAGAAAAATCTTGTTTATAAAATAAATTTTTTTAAATGTAAATACAAAAAATATGTTTCTGTAGAAATACCAAGATAAGTTATAGATAATCAACAGAAATAAATTGTAAGTAAATGTACGATAATTAAGTAAAAAAAAAACACTTCTCTGTAAATGATCTTTATAATCACATCTTATGTAGTTTCCTTTCAAACCAATTCAAAAAGTATAAGTACGGACCATAACAGTCGGTTGTTGTGGTAGTGAAATTTTAAATTTATAACCACTTGTAAAACCAATTGACCGTATTAAGCATTGCCTGAAGCGTACGGTACAACTTGGAAAGGACTTGACTGATTCATCTGTTGAATGCCACTAAGATTTTAAAAATCTGTGATTTTTAGATTCCCAGCTGCTATTTGATGTTTATAAAAGTTATTTAGGCAATATGGAAACTTCAACTTCACTTGTTTATTCAGGTTTTTATGATAAAACATCAAATAATGTATTTTCATCTAGTTACAACACTAGAAAATAAATTGAATGAGACAAAGAAAACAATCAAATATTAAACAAATGCACGAAATTATGTTAGATTTATTAATTAAAAATGCTGATCATGGAAGACACCAAAGCTAAATTATAATTTGCTATAACATTAAAATTAGTAATGTATAATTGCTCCAGGTTTATCATTTATCTACATATTATAATAGCTCTAGGCATATAAATGTCGTTAAAGTAAACAATCGATGTTATTGATGAATGATGTGTAAATCTTGTGTGTACTAATCAGTGAAGAGAAATCTTTATGACCTTGAAAGAGTGTTTTGGTTAGTGGTTAATAGATGTCGAGGACGTGATTTCAAAACAGGAAGCGCAGAATCCAAAAAGGAATATTTCGCTAATGGTTACGAGATGTCACGACGTTGGTTGTGGAACAAATCCCATAAATAATGGGATTATTTGATGAATTCTGTTTCTCTCACAAAAATCATTAATAAAAGTCTGAAAATAAAAAATTTCAGAACCCAGACGTAGGGTTATTTAAGAAATATAAAACACTAAATAATAATTTTTATAAATTCATGTATATAAATGGCATCCTACAAATTTTGCAATAAGGAATTCTCATTTCATATTAGTCTATTAAATAAGTAAATAACAAAATTTTGAATTCTCCGCTTGTTAGCGCCAGAATACGCTGCCACGCTCACGCATGCGCCCTCAAAGTCTAACCACTTCAAATTGTTGGAGTGTCTGTACTTTTTATCTGTATACATTGGTAATAATGAGGTGAGATCGTAATGTAGTACAGTGAGCAAATAAAGAACGATGAATTCTAGTTACATTATTTTGTTCCTATGATTTTAATCAATAGTTCAAGTATCAATTAATATGCTATCAATAAGATACAGAACACTTGCATTGCTGTCTCAGTTGTTATAAAATTATTCTAAAATATTAAGTTGTTAAATGCATAAACAATGCAGGGCCATTTTGTGCCTTGAAACGTAGCAAGGGAAAAAAAATATAATTTGATTAACTACAGCTTTGAAATCGGTATGATTACCGTGAGCGAGTACAGAGCCACATCAACAGTAGGGTAAAAAGTTTTGATTCCACAGGAACAGGAACCTGCATTTTTTTTAAGGAATACTAACAAACAATCGTCATACACAATCAAATTTTATTTTTATTTTAAACAAATATTTCGCAGAGTCGGACTGGTCCTAGTGGCTACGAGCCTAGAAACTCCAGAACTAAATCAGTCTGGAGGCCAAGTGAAAAATCCAAAATTCCAACCTTTTGCCAGGTCAAAACAATATACAGGCCAGAATATCCGCAGGCTCCAAGGCCAAATTGGCCCAGTCCAACTCTGATATTTTTATACATATTCTGTTAATATCACCTTTATCATTTCTTCGTAAGTACATAGAGACCCATAACAGTTGATTGTGAGATATAGTAAGAATATCAACATTGAGGAAAATATGTTAAATGTTTAAAGAGACTATATTTTACCATTCTTATCAGCTTCATTATACTTGACAGTTTTCTAATAAAGTCAATGCTCACTGGCAAATCTAAAAGGGTAAGGATTTTATACATTCCACTTGTTCTTACAGTTATCGACTTATAATTGCAAATAAGCAATAACAAATAGATATATTATTTATTCTTCTAAAATACGTAAACTATTCTAAAAAGTATTTTGTACTTCTAAGTTATAGAAAAATAAACTTGACAAAAACCACTTTACAAACAAAATTATAATTATGTAAATATTTCTTATTTCAATTACCCGTTTTAGTTTCTTAAAAATGTAGCAAGAGTATGTATTTCAGATTACTTATTTAAATAGTGTGAGAATCTCCTCAAACAAACACTTAAATGGGAGAAATGATTGTACATGGAGATAAAATACTGTAAGTCATGGACATACTAAAAGGTAGAGCATACAAATATAGTCAACAATAGAAATACATAAAACTAGAAAATCAAAATACAAATTCTGCTAACACATCACTGGAAAAGTATTATAAAAAATAACAAACTTAACAATATATCCTTACAGAATGCTTAATACTTGGTATATACTTTTAAAAAATAATTTATTTTGAAGTAGCAGGTCGCTTGCAAAACCAACTATCCAGAGTATTTTGACGCCTACAAAATTAATAATAATTATTAATTACAATTATTAGACATAAATATTGTTCAAATTTATGCTTACTTTACATTTACACGCTCAATGCATTTTTCACTTTTGCATGAAGAATCATTCACAAACTTTTTATCAACAGGATGATATTTCAATGCATATTTTTGCTTTTTCTCTTCAGGTTTACTTTCTTCATATGTTGATATAAATTTGAAACTTTCATCACAATTCAATTTTTCACAATTTATCCAATTCTGTACATTTAATTGGACATTTAGATAAACTTAATACACTTAGAAATTACTATTATTATTTACCTCAACGTCATCAAAAGTTTCCAACATTATGGGCATCCTATCGTGTAACCATGATAAGCGTTTGTCAGAATCTTTAGTAATTATGGAGCATGAATACCTTGTAATACCCTACAGTTTCAACTAGTACAATTAAAATTATTTTTATTTTCTACATACATTACTAACCTCAGAATCAATTTTACTACTAAATATTCCTGCCAATTTTAATAAAGGTTTACCCATCCAATCCATTTTATCATCTGGACAATCATCTTTCTGTAAGATACACACATATCAGCAGAAATAATTTAGAAATGCAGAAATATATTTACAATTTTCTCCTGGTAGATATAATAAGGCTGTTTATCAGCACGTGTAGTTTGCCATTCAAAATAACCATCACATAAAACCACACAGCGACGATTCTTCAAAAACTCAGGTTTAAAGAAATTTGATTGCATAGCACCTTCAATTCTGGTATTATGTGTATGATAAGCAGATTTTTCTGCATTCTAAGAATAAAAAATAATAAATTAAATATTCGGATTTCTAAATCTTTAAGATTATACCCATCGTGGTAACATTCCCCAACGCATCGGAAGAATAATGAAATCTGAACAATCACTTGCTTCTGGAAAATGACTTTTATCAGCTAATATCGGTACAACTCCAGATGGACATAAATTGTATAATGGTACATATTGATAAGCATTCTCAATGTATGTTGGTTCGACATAATCACACTTATTTTCTTTTCTTTGTTTTGGATAAGCACATGCTTTTCGTAACTCTTCTGGACAAAGTGTACTGCAACAGTTTAATAATTTTTTAAGTATAGTTTACAAACTGCTTCTTATTAGTTTACCAAGCTAAACGGCCACACATGATTTATAGAAATACGAAATAACAAATGTAGTATGCAGTAAAGACACTGTATACTTATTTTTATCTTCAACTAAAATACAAATCACAAAATCGATGAATTTTTAGTACTTTCACTCGCTTAGGTTATTGTTTACAAACTTTAAACATAGAAATGTTAGGTTAGCTACCATTATCTATTGTTATGTATCACGTGATTCTACACATACCAGGTTGCGTTCAGAAATTACACACTGGTGTAAGTGTGCACGTCCAAAGCGTTCAGACTGTGTAGAGCGTACCGAGGGTCGCCCAGCTTTAAAACTATATTACGTGTTTTATTTACGGAAATCCTTAACATTACATAATCGCAATAAAGGGGTCTAATACGGTTATAAAAAAACATAAGCTGTTTTTAAAAATCTGATTTCTTTTTCCGATGCAGGTGTGCATGCGCTCTACGTTCATTCTACTATCTTCTTAGGTCAAGATGAGTCAAATTTCAAACATGTTTAAAACGATGGGCCGGCGTAAGCCAACCTATGATGACCGATTACGACCGATCGATGTAGTGAGAGAACGACTGAAAGATACGCTTGTTTGACATTTTGACCTATCGAAGACAACCCAAGAAATAATTCTGTGAGAGTCCTGCCTATTTAAGGTTTTCAAAACTTTCCAATTTGGGTACTGACTATTGTTGAGTCATATGGCCCTATGACGTGAATTCTATCCCAGACACAAAAGATTTCTTCTTGATTCTAGGCTCGAACTCACATCGACCCGGTATAGCTTCGCTCTCTGTGTGTACCATTTGTACTAAAAGTAGTAAGTGTTATCACTGCTACACTGTCCAGATCGATAGACTAATAAGTAGTATTATTCGTTGGCAATCTTGTTTAAAAAAGAGAATTAAATGTAAAAGCCTGATTACATTTATTTGAAACCTACAAGGAACTTGGTATATAATCTATTAATCTTACTATTCTAGAATAAGGTATAAGCATTTATACACCACTGTATTTTAATTAACTGGCCGTGCCTGTACATAGATGAAATGGAATAAAAATTTAAAAACGATTTTATGTTTGATTTCTGATAAATTGAAGTATACTTGTATTGTCAGTGATGTATAGCTAGAAAGAATAGTGAGGGAACGCTGATTGTCATATTACACATTTATTATATAAAAATAATTCGATTTTTAAAAGAATATTTAGTATTTATTTAGTATCCAATACACCACTGTGTATAGTATACTTGGCCACAAAATTGCCAATCTGTTAAAAAGTAATTATTATTTTAATATTCAGCACTGAAATCTTAATTATATTATTATTTTTTTTCTCAGAGATGGTTCTGCAATGGAATTCCTGTACTGCAGCTATTAGTCCTATTAGATGCACCAGTTAACGTGGTTGCTTTTAAAAAAGTCTTGTGACTGTCCAAAATTTCTTCTTCCCTCTTCCTGGTTCAGTCTGCTTGACCATTATAGATGTCTGTCAATTAGTTTCTCTAAAAGTATTTAAAGGAATGGTGACTGGCTAATAATAGGCTGAAAAGATTTGGCTTGAGCATAAGATTCACATTCAGGTTTATGAAAACTGCCTCTCTCCAAGCAGTCTAAGCAAACTACACATCCTACAGAATAGCAGGTCTAACTCCTGCTACAACAGCAACATTTTGCACTAGATTTTCACGTGTGTATTATGTATTGCCTATTTAAAGGGGTTATGATTGTATGGTTACAACAGGCAGTTCTATTAGAATGTGAAAATGCACAATAAACTGTTGCAATTGTTAACTTTTTAATATAATTGCAACTCTTTCAGCTACCACAAATTTCTGGGATCAGTATAAAACGATTTGATCCAACTTACCTATATCCTAAAGTTTATCATTTGAGATACAAGGTGTCAAAAGTGAATTTAAAATTTCTTGTTTTTTTAGTATTTCAAGAAGACGAAATATCAGAATGAAATTTTCTACATGCTTGTTACTCTAAGGTACCTACGATTTTACCTAGTTTTGTGTTTGATACCTTTATCGATGGCGGAGAAATGGAGAGGGGACTAGCTCACTACCCTAAAGAAAATTGTTACATCATTGAGAAATTAGAAAATTCTTGTATTTTTGAAGTTAACAGTTGATTTGGTAGAAAAGTTTTCTTTTTCTCCTATTGAATGCATAATTTTCTAGTAAAACTGGATTTTTCAGAATTACTAAAATTTAACGACCTATAGTAAGATCATACGTTGTCTTAAAAACAGGATGCAATTCTTGCATTCCTTGACAGAAAGTAAGCCTACTTTGCTATACAAGCTTTTTCCCTAAAGTAGAGTATGCATATTTAACTTCATTTTATATAGATATAGCAGTATCACTTAGTTGATGGACCAGTTAACTTGTCTGCATACCTGATCAGGATGCATTTCAACACATTGAGTTTATCGATACTACTTAGACAGACAACCAGACATATGCAATTTGCATACAATAGTGACATATTTTGTGCAAGATAAGTGCATGCCAGTGGTGTAACATATTTTCGTTTTATATTTTTGCAAAGGTGCAAATATATATCATTGTTTTACTATTATAAATACGAATTTACAATTTGAAAATTTATCATAATAAATATTGAATTAGAAAAACATACTTTTTATGTTGGTAAAACGAGAGAACTATTAATATTAATGACTAGAACTTCTTCTAAATATTCAGGAGTAAAATTCGTTCTTTTGGAAGTTAAAAACATTTTCAAATACCAAGAGACTTCTTTCAACATTGCAACTACTTAGTGGTGCATAACTGAGGTATGGCAAAAGTGTTACATATTTCTGGTGTTTGTCACTGTTTCTGAAGTGTCAAACTCAACATATAAATAAACAAGAATAAAGCAAATAATTAAGTAATAACTAGAGAAACAAAGCAATAGGAATAATAAAAATAAATAAAGAAAATTTTAAATAAAGAACACTTTAAAAAGACTGGAGCTAACTAACCAAAATCTGTAAACTCAAAATAAATAATTAAGTAATAAACAAGAACTAAAACAACAAATCAATATGCATGCAATAATAAACGGGAAGTTAGGAAATGATCAATAAATAACAATAAACCTAGTGAAATATTAAGTGGTCGGCTCCTTATATGCAAGTGTAGTGCATCACTCATGCTATGTGCATTTATATAGTACTTGGTAAACATTCCACTGCTGACACGATCATGTCACTGACTCTTCTTATAACATATCAACTAAGTGATACTGCTCCTTGACAATTACTTTATTTCAAGAAGTAGTCTTTATGATGTAATTATTCTTTTAAACTTATAAGAAAGTACATAAATATCATTCCTGAGCAAAATCTTTAACTTCATTTTGAGGTATCCAAAAAATTCAACCGTCATTATTTTTCTCATAAACTGTGTGAATGAAAACTGCTTGACATTTTGTATATTTTAATTTCAAATTTATTATGTTTAGGTTTAGATAAGTCATGTCATTTTTATGTGATGTAATAAAAATGGTTTACTCCTACAACCTACATGTAAAAATCTAACGATAAGGATTTTTTTATTTACATTTCAAAAAGTTAAGAACAAAAACTGAGTTTCATTAAAAATCATATCTGCTAAATCTCCTTTTCTGTTCAAAGCCATCAATAATTCTAACGGAGAATAATTTACTGTCATTCTTGCTTATTTTACTGACCTACTCAATTATTTATACTCATCAGATGGGTAAAATTAAACAATTAATAAACTACTATGATTTTATTAAATTTAGAATTCCATGAAGAAGTAAGAGAAATGGAAAAAGTACTGTTGGACTTTTGAGTTTTTAAGAAAACCATCAGTCTTATTCTATTATCTTTACGAACGTTAATGCTCCAAATCAAGGTGTAATCTCCATCTTCTTGTTTAATTTGGTCCTCCTAATATATTTTTATCATTCCTCTAGACAAAACTTTTCTATATAAATAAAAATAAGCAACTACACATTAAACAAGTATAGTATTCAGAAATTCTGAACGTCCCATTATCAGATTTAACGTTATTGCATAGGCAATACATGCATACATGCATGCTGCATTCTAATGATATGTAAAAGTGAATACAATGTACAAATAAGGTAACTGTGGTAAATTCAATCTTAAATAGGGCATTTAAAATTTCCAAATATTATAGCTATTTTACCAACTTTTTTTCTACAAAACGTTAATGATGACATTTGTTGTTCTTGGTTATTCTCAATCATACATATATTAAGAAAAACCAAGTCAATTTGAAACAGTGCATACTTGTGTTGATATAAACATTTTAAAACTGAAATATTGTTATAAACAATCACCTATTAATATGGCGATGTTTATCGTACAAACCAACTAAGATGCTACAACTAACAAAGAAAAAGCTCCTTTTATTGTCATTTGTTTTTAAACACCATTAACTAGCAAGTACATTATAATATTATAATATATTTAAAAATAAACAACATAATAATTTATTAACTAAACTTAATTTTTTTTTGATGATTAGATTATAATGATAATGATTATAAAAAAAGAAAAGCAATGTAGTATAAGAATGTTTATTGATTTCAATTTCATAGGAGCACATGTGCAAATTACATCAAATACATCATAACGAAAGCAATAATATAAATTGTACAGAAGAGTGTTAACAGTGGCATAAAGTACACCCCTGCAACCCCTGCAGTGCAAAGGATCCAAGTGTTGAAGGGCCACACAATGTATTGTTGCAGGGGCCTCGTATTTTTCCACTATGCCACTAAACGTTAAACTAATAAAAACAAAATATACACCCTGTCTCAAGTTAAAATATAAGTGTGATGCAATGGCAATATAAAATATATCATAATAATAGTAATAAAGTTTCTCAAAAACAAGATGGGGAAGAAGAAATGCCCCCTGGAATACTGAAATCGACAAACTTAGGTTTTTTTTCAGCAGTCAGAATTGCGTAGCACTAGAGAACATCTAATTAACGCTTAATGGAAGCCATTGGGCTTCACATTAAATGCACTTTTTTTTTATTTGTCGATATCAATAATAAATTAACAAAATGAAACATACATAATATACAATTATATTTTATATCAACAAAAGACTGCAAGTTCCCAAATACTGTAAATCAATTCTGAGCTACTGTGTTCCCTATTGTGGCTTTCTGCCCAGTAAAACCCAATGGGGATGCACACTGATATATAGCCAGTGCACAAGCAATATATGATTTACACATACATGAAATCATTGCATATAAGATTATATGTTATGAAATCACATAAAAATTAAATTGCGACATGGCCGCATGGAACTCATATAAAAAAAATATCATGTACCAATGAAAATAAGATACGAGTGCTATAACATTATATATTTTTGCAAACATGATTCTAAACTATAATACTCTTCATTGGTACAGACACCAGAGTTCCTAGTTTTTAAATTTCTATTTCTTAATTCCATTTTGGTTCAGCCCTGCCTTTGGAACCACCTGGGGTTTAGCAGCACCACCACCATGAACACTGCAAGAAATAATTAGATTTTAGAAACTAAATCTTATAACATAATATCTGATTATTCCAACTCCAAATTTATACATATTACATTTTATATACAGGGTAGCCCAATGAAAATGGCACATCATTAGAAAGGCCTTTAAATTCTCTATATTGCCCCATTTGAATTTTTAAATTCGGTCGATTTGTTTGGAAGATACTGGATGTGAAATCTAAAACATAGAAGCCATCACAATCTTCAAATTTTTACATTTGACATTTGTTCTCATTTAATTTGACAATCTTGTATCCACTCTTGACAAGTCTGTCATGTTTATTTTTTATTTTCCTAGTGGCAAGTGAATGAAAACACATGTCAAATGTAAAAAAAGATCATGAAGCCTTCTATGTTTTAGATTTCACACTCTGCATCTTTCAAACAAATCTACCGAATTTAAAAATACAACGAGGCAATATAGAGAACTGAAAGGCCTTTCTAATGATGTGCATCTTGAACCTCCTTTCTATAAGAAATTTTTGAAGAGTTGACGCCCTCCCCTAGGGGGTTGAAGTTTAGGGTTTGAATTACACGTCAAGAAATGTTCCTCTCCCAATACAAATTGTCATGTTTTTGCAGTTTTTTAAAAAATTATTTTCATGGGAGCTATTCAGTCTGTTTCGTTTTTCTTGAGCCACCCTGTATAACAGTTTCTTAATAAACTTTTATATCAAATTACAAACAGGCACACCATAAACCAGTAATTTAATAATAACATCATCAAATATAACACTTAAAAATGTTTGGATATTTATTGTTGTATACAAATAAAGAGAATTGTTTCATCTCTGATCAGAAATACTTACGTCTCCGCAGAACTTTCTTTATTATTAGGAGTAACATTATCCAGTCCTAATTCAGAAAGTACATTTAATGCTTCAAGTGCAGCTTTTTCATGCGATGTCTCAGTAGTAGGTCCTTCTCCATGGCAAACTTGAGGCGGGGTTGTGCTTAAAGATACCAAAGTAAGATACATCTCGTGGTTTGCCTTAGGAAAGTCAGAGAATTGGACTTGCACCCCAAGTAGTTGGGCTAAATACAACAACTGATCCTTAGCTCGTACGCTCTGTGTCACTTGTGGTGATTTCTTGGGTACCTGCACCTGTCCCATCTTTTTAACTTCAGTTGGAGCACTTCCAGAACCTGAATTTAACATTTCAGAACCTCCCAATTTGGCTTTATTCTAAAACAAAAAATTAAATTTTTGACATTGCTGATGGTAAGCCTTTTCTTACAGCTTTCCCAGCTTTCCCCATTTTCAAAAGTTACCATAGTAAATGTATATGAACTAGTTGGTCTAGAAAACTCGTTCATATCAAGAAACATTGTTATAACAATTTCCACTTAATTTCACTTTTCAAAAAATCTATTTCTTCTTTAGATATTTAAATTATATTAACTAAGAGATAATTTTCAGATTCATTTCAGTATTATAATTCTACAAATTACTGATGGCAGCAAATCAAAGAAGGTAGAGGTTAAATTTGGTTGGGTACAAACCATGCAAAATATACCCATCCAACAAAAGTTTTTTTAAAAGTAGACTACAACTTACTAACCAAATTGTTTGCAGCAAAAACATGAAATTTTTAAGTGCATACGCACCTGTTGAAAAGCACCAGATTGATCATTGACTAACAACAGTCCTGGCACAAGTTGACGACCTCCACTTCCACCAACGGAATTTTCTTGTTTTTCTTCCATAAAAGTAACTTTTCGTGGCTTCTCGACAGGTTCTACTTCTTTCTCAACCTAAAAAACGAATTCACAATCACAAAACTAAATTTCATTTAATACTGATCAATTACCTTGAGAACAGGTTTGGGAGCAGACTGAGGTGCAGGATTGTTAGTATATCCTAACAATGCCAGTAACGCTTCTGCAGCATTACGTTTTGCAATTTTTTTATTGGGTCCTACACCAGTAGAAATATGTCCATTAACAGATGCTTCAATTACAAACTCACGACGTCTTGGAGCACCACGTTCTTCAACAACCTACACAAAACCCAGATAATAAAAGTGTAACCTACAATTCCTCGATTAACTTACAGTATAAACAGGCTCCTTTTCTTTATTAGCTTGTTGAATTTGAATTAGACGAGAAATCGGATTAATTTCTTCGGTAAAGTCGGAATTTCGATCGGCATTAACTTTAATTAAATTACGCTGCTTTTTCTTATTAACAACACGTTTACGTTTCATCGAAATCAAATTGCTTGTATTAGGAAGTGGACCAAGTTTGCTCAACTCTTCCAACATTTTCTCTGCAGCTCGCTTTTTAGAAATCTTCTTTCCATTACCTTCACCTTGGGCTTCAAAGTCTCCAACACGGCATTGAGTAACAAATACTTTCATGTGTGGAGGACCTTTTTCACTCAACACTTCAAAAGCCACATTGAGATTCCTCTTCAAAGCTATTTCATGTACTAATGAGATCGGTGACTTTAACTCTGTGTTAAGATCAGTGCAAACATCATTTTGTGGAATGGCTACAAATAAAAACTTTTATCTAATAATCAAAATATAAAGGAAAATAAAAATACCATTATCATTAGGTGCTGGACACTGTTGAGTATCATCCATTTCCTTTTGTTTTATATCTTCTATAGCTTTGGCTGCAGCATCATGACGAGCAGCTTGTACAGTATAGCCCATTCCTGGATACTCGCGCTCTCCGACGCGTAAACGAATTGAAAATGGCTCACCAGGAGGATGCTGGTATCGATATTGCCCATAGTAACGATTCTCATAGTGAGTATGGTAATTGCGAGCAGAGTTATTACGACGTGGATCGTAGCTGTAACGAGGTTGCCCTGGACCATAAATATTGTGTCTAGGATAATATCCTGGCTGCGACATATAACCCTAATTTTAAAAAAGCTTATCTTAGTTCTGATATAAATTAAATTTCAACCAACACCGCATACCTGAGCTTGTGGAGCAGGGGGTGCCCCATTTTCAAGGAAGTATACTGTTCTTTCTCCACGTTTCATGGCAAGAGCATTTAGCTCTACTGTCGGTGTTACCATTCCAGATCCATTTTTCATGCCAGATCTATTGTTACGGTTTGTCTTTGGAGGTGGATGTTTAAACTCAGTTTGTTGCAGTGCCATTGCAGCTGCCGAATGCTGTGCCTTTTTTATGCTTGCACCCTCAGCTTCATATTCCTCGTTACCCAACTTTAGTGTAACAGTAAATAGTTTTTTGTGGGCAGGCCCCTTAAAGTAAACATTTTATTTTTTTTTAATTATTTGTTATTGTAAAGAAAATTTCTGTCACAAGAAACTGTTTCTTACCAATTTAATCAAAAACATTTTAAAAAATAATATTCACTATCAGTATAAATTTAAAAAAAATCTTTAGAAGATAATTTCTTAAAGATAAACAAAGCAGAAATTCTTACTTGTGAAACTCAAGTTTTAATTATAAGATTGAAGATGTTTTATTTGTAAATTATTTTATAAACACTGCATACCTGCTCGCCAGTTAGGCGATACTGATGTTGAATTTTATTGTATCGAGCAAGTTCATTAATTAAGCACATTGGAGTTTTTTCTTTAGTGTTTGCCAAGTTATTGGGGGGCATAGACGAAGTACTAGTGTTTGTGGATGAAGTTTGCTGCTGTTCAGCTGAATGTTGCTGTTCAGCCGTTTCTGCAGAAGCTGCGTCATAGTGGTAAACTATAATTATATTCTGTATTACAAGTACAAATATGAAATTCAAAAAATATTAATAAATTTTAACATATACAAGTAAATTTTTCTGAATTTTTATTTCAATAAATATTATACATTAATAGGTTATGTAGCATGAAAGATAATTACCCTGTTGTGGCATGTTTGATTTAGGTTGAGGTTGCTGTGGAATTGAAGTAGTAGTAATTAAAGCAGGTCCTTGGGGCATCGAAACCAAAACTCCTAAACAAAAATGTGAATTATTACCTTATATAAATCGCGTGAACTAAAATTAAAACAAAGACAAAATTCAAATATCACTAAGCATAGTATTTATAAAGTTTTGATCTTGATACACAAATGGTGACATTAATTTGGTTCCATTTAAAAATTGAGTAGTTGTATTAAACAACAGTCTACAAGTGCCAAAAACTCAAAAAATGAGTTAGCACTTTAGTGATTGTGAGTAGCTTATGTACTGATATTAATTTCTGTTGTTTTAATAAGATTATATTTGTTTTGGATATTTTGATACTTAGACCTTCATTTAATTCAACACCTCAATTATTTAAAAAAAAAGTATTTTTACAGAGCATGTTCCAAATGTCTGAGTGCAGAGGTACACTGTTGTTTATAGAAATATTAGAAAAATATAACTGACATTGCAAACAATAATTATAATGTCTTAAAATCATTTTTAATTATTGGTATTTTTATAAAACTAAGAGAGTAGTATACCAAATATTGTTCAGATTGCATATGCAATAGCTCAGCTCTATTGCTTTTGTTATTTATGTGGTTCAAGGATACTAACTGCTATGATCTTTTTTAGACAGTATGAAAATTTGACAAAATGAATTCCTCATCCCATCATTGCCTAAAACAGTTATGAGAAGTAATTGTACATCTGCTATCGATGTGATCGTATAGGATGGGATATGCAAATGATTACACCTCTAAACTAAAATAGTGCTTTTCAACCTTTGTCAATTCTACAACTCATCAAATATGCTTTCAACCATTCAATGGTCTCAAGATCAACAAATACAGACTAGTCAGAAAGAAATGTTTGGCATGAATAAATGCTCACTTGCGTAGTACGATTACATGCAATTCTAACCATCATCAATCAATTCATACGTAATGCACAACAATCTTTTCCATCGCCAATCCTAATTTGATTGGTTTGATTGTTTTGTAGTTTGTACAAATACAAAATTATTATTTTTTATTTTACAGCTTCTCGATTTAAGTTTCAAGGCTTCTAAACTAAAGATCAATGTTACAAGAGGGCTCCATCTCACGCTTCACACAGTTTCGTTTAAGAATTAAAGGTTGTGTCCATAAAGTTCAGAAAACTAACTGAAGGAAAAGTAAATAATCAAATTCTATTAACAGACAGGAACAAGAACATCTTTAGAAATAATTCCAAGGCACACATAATCATGCATCATAACATTTTTGCCTGTGGTTTCAGATAGATGGAACAGGCTGTAAACAATTGTAAATGATAATGCATTGTTTTGCTTAGTGAAGCCAGTATAAAATAACATTGCACTCATAAAGAAATTATAGACCTGATTAAAAAAGACTAAATTCTTATCAGTGGATATTAAAAATATTTGGTATATATAGAAAGAGATTTTTTGAGAAATAAAAGATAGTCGTAAATAACAAGATTGCAACTGGGAAAATCTGATAATTATTTATATATTTTTAAAATATTACAAGATATTGTTAGTAAACTATCAGATAAATTCGAAATGGTGGAGAATCTTTTCTTGAAAAACACCAGACTAGTGAGCAAAATTATTAAATTCAAGTTATAAGATTTATGAGTTATCGAGTTAATTATAAAATTCAATTGTCAGCAAGAAAAATATCAATTCGAAATAGTATTTTCATATATTAATTACACTCTTAAGAGAGTCATTGTGAAAAGTAATATATTTTAAAAATAAATTGTCTCAAGAAATAATTCATTAATTAATAGGAAAAACTATTACATAATACGTGATATGATAACAAAAAATCAATCACGATAAATTTATGTACTTTAGATAAATCTTCTTTTGTTTTTCAACACCACTCCCATCCTAATTCAAGTATATATGTAGGTACAGGATTGTATTAGTACATATAATAAAGAAATATTTATTCTATTCATTTACTTTTAATTTTTACAAGTGAAACAACAACTCAGAAGTATATTATGATCACAATAAAAAGTATTAATACTTTGAGGTTATGTAATAATATTAGTAATATGTAACAAATTTTAATTTTTGTGCAAAAAAAAATATCACAAAAGTTTTTTGGGTCGAGAAATGTTTCCATTTCTGTTTTTAAATACAAAATTAAATACCTTCTATGCATCCCTTCTTCGCAAACATAGACCTCAATTCAGTTACCGAGAGTGAGCCTGAGACTGTGCAAACCATAAATGCAAACAACAGGATTAAAACTAAATTCTTCGTGTCTGAAATTAACATTTAATATTGATTTTAAAATTAGAAATTAAATTTTTAAAAATAGTTTTCCGGCAATTTTAAAAAACGATATCACCTTTTTTCTTAGTTTCTTTCATAATGATAGCTTTAATTAGCTAATAAGTTTGCAGAACACTGGATGTAAATAAACGCACGTTCCACTAATAAAACACCTTCAAAATGTTTTCAACAAAACAACGTGACTCAGCCCGGCTAACCTTATCACAAAAAAGTGCGCATAAGCATTCGTTGAGATTCCGCAATTTGGGGAATCCCCTGTTTTATTGGCATTACATGCGACATCTATATTTAATATTCAGGGTTATGAGTGGACAGCGTATAGTAATTATACAAGTAAAACAACTCGCGGGAAACTAGCTCGTAAACAAACCAGCAGGGTTGGAGGGTGGTTCACGTTTCTATAATAGATGTCACGACGGTCGAACGCCGAGCGAGGTTAGATCAGTGTCGTACACGTGGAAGTACACTGTACCTGCAACGTATTGATACCCGAGTTACTTTTATAAATAACTCGATCAAAAGAGATTCAAAAAATTGTGTAATTGAGTAATGGTTCAAATAAAGCATAGTACACTTGTCGGCATATTGTATGACAAATTGATGACACCATTTCAAATCACAAGTTAATTATGTCAATGGATATAAAAACTACAAATTAAAATTCAGCACGTCAGTCATTCTTTGATTATTTAGTATGTAGTTCAGAAACAAAATATTTTCAATCTGTACAATGTAATTTAGTCAATAAGTTTGTATCAAATGTAATATAGCATGTAATTTTGTCTTTGAAAAACAAGATCAATAATATTAATGTAATTGTTGATAAAAAACAATAATTGTACATAATACATGTAGGTATAAATAAGAAACATTCGTAACAAAATAAATTTTTTCATAAATTACTAAGTAATAAATATGAAAAAACAACCAATTTATTTAAATGTAACCATTGAAGATAGATATTTGAATACAAGAACAATAATGTATCTAAAATGTATTGTGATAAATTTGATTTCTTTGGATATTTGTGCATGATTTACATCCTCTTCTTTAATTTAATACAATTTAATAACAGAAAATGCAATGGTAGCCTTTCTAGTAATTCATAATGTCCATAAGTAAATCTACAGATGCCACTGAAACTAGCGTAGCGACATCTGTTTGAAATATCGGTATTACCCACCAACTCCTACTTCAAGGTCATCGGTCGGCGTTTGAAAAGAACAAAGGATTTTTAAAGAGTTGGTCTACTTTATAATCCCTATACGCTGTAGTGGATACTAATGAATGAAATACCGAGAAATATGTAAACATGTACCATATCTTGCAAAAAATATGTACCAAATAGTAACCAAAAACAAGTATTTTATTTTGTTAAACAAAAATTACAAAACATAAATTCTTAAAAAAACACAGAGACATTCATTTTATGCATAAACTAAAATAAACTCCAAGAATGAAACAAAAAGAAATCAAAAACAAAGAAAACTTTTAAAAACAGTTTTCTGCATAGTGTCTTCATTAAAATTTCGAGATTAAATTGGATTTTCGTTTGTTAACAGATTTTATGATATTTCTCATATTATATCTCTTAGCCATAGCCTCCATTTAGGCTATGGCCAATATTAACTCATATCATTGTTTCTTAAAGCTTTTGTAAGTTTTTCTTTAGAATCTTCTAGTAATTTGTTGTTAGCCTTTTTTTTATACTGCTCATCTATTTTATTTTCTAATTCACTAATTGTTTTAATTTCCTTCTGCTATTGCTTTTCTAGCTCTTCGCTTTTCTCATTTCTTCTAGTCTTTGTTCTTCTGAAATTCTTTCCTGCTCTTCCATCCAATTCTTATTTTCAAGGAAATTCTGATATGAACTACAAGCTGCTTTAGCTAAAGTTATAAGCTCATTAGTAATTAGAAGATGCTCCACCTTATTGTCATACTTTGTTTGCAAAGTATCCACAATTGTCATTATATAATCTAGTGTTCATTCCCCCATTCTTGCACGATCTTTTATTAATACATTGCCTGAATGTGAAAAATGTCTTTCAACATCAGCATTACCATGGCACAATGAAAGGGCAGATTTTATAATTTTTTATATCGCCAGTGTCTCTTCTGATTTCTAAGATTCCTTCCCAAAAAGTATCTACTGGTATATCTGTTCGTCTTTAAATTTTTTAATTTCATTATTTTCTAAAATCTTTCTGTTCTTTTCTCATTTCCTTAATTTGTGCGGTTAGTTCCCGAATCATCAATTTTAATTCATCCATCTCTCGTTTTGTTTTTCTGGCGAGTGACCTAATTGTTTTTTTGCTGAGTTTGCACATTTCCAAGTTATCGTCCTTTTTACGTTTTGTGTCGTGGGCTGAATGCTTGTCACTATCGTTGTAGTACCCCACGCGTACATTACGTGCGTATGCGGACTTACTGCAGATACTGCAAATTCCTTGCCACTATGGTTAATGCACTTTTGCTTACTACTTGTCGCTTATTATAAAACTTCATTAAATCTTTGTAACTCTTCGGACTCTTGCTTACTGCTGCTGAGATTTCTTTAATTAGTCCTTCTAGCTTAATTTGCACACAATTCTTCGCGGGGCAGGGCTCAAATATTTGGGTTTATTTTGTTTAAGGAACAGGCACAGGATGATATTTTTTAATACAGCGATCTATTATTCCCCGTCTTCCTTTACTTTTATAGTAATATGCATTCTTACTCTCACTTTGTTGGTTTTGGTTATGTTTGTGTCCCACGAGTTTCTCCGTTGCATATGAATCTCCGGCAGACGATCAAAACCTACATACCTGGCAATCTTATGGTTACTGTATTGAGCACGAATTCAATTAGTGGCGGATCTATCATTGGTGATTTTTTTCTGTAAACTTCCGAAAAACCAAAAACTTCAATAAGCATTATGCTACATAAATAAAAATTGGTTGAATTTATTAAACTGAATTAAATACAGAGGTGATAGTTAGTAGTACCTTCCATACGCATGTTTCATTCAAGTAGTATGTGTAATCCATTGCCATTTAAAATGTTTCCTATTCATGTGACTAAATAATAATAAGGGATTAAAATGTTGCTTGTGAGACTGGAGTCTAATTGTTCGTAACATAAATTTTGTTATTATTTTTTTACTGTTTTAACGAATTTCAACAACCTTGCATGTTAAACATACTTCAAATTTAAGAAGGGAAAGTTGTAAAATGTCCAGGGGGTAGCTTATGATTGCATTTATTGTTCATTGTGCTACTACAGCTGCACTATTAGTTCCAAGAAAATAGGCATGTCTGGTAAATTTTCGTTCTTGCACTACAAGTGTTTAAAAACACCGTAAATCTCCTTAACTTTCACTTTTTAAGGCGACAATACAAGAAACACTTTTCTTTTTCTAACCAGAGACGGCTTCAGTTTTTAAGATTTAGGAAAATAGTCAAAATTTTCAACTTTCACGGAGCCACTTCGTTTTTTCATTTTTTGTCTTCTTTTAGCCTCACTTATCACCTATTAAAAAGATACGCTTTATTTCGGAATCACCCTGTATAGAAGCAGGAAAGGTATCTAATCAAACAGCGTTTTTCACCGGATTTTATTGTGTATACTACACGAAAATGTACAGGAGTTTCGTTAGTTTAATGATAGATCCGCCACTAATTGAATTCGTGCTCAATACAGTAACCATAAGATTGCCAGGTATGTAGGTTTTGATCGTCTGCCGGAGATTCATATGCAACGGAGAAACTCGTGGGACACAAACATAACCAAAACCAACAAAGTGAGAGTAAGAATGCATATTACTATAAAAGTAAAGGAAGACGGGGAATAATAGATCGCTGTATTAAAAAATATGATCCAAGAATTGTGTGCAAATTAAGCTAGAAGGACTAATTAAAGAAATCTCAGCAGCAGTGAGCAAGAGTCCGAAGAGTTACAAAGATTTAATGAAGTTTTATAATAAGCGACAAGTAGTAAGCAAAAGTGCATTAAGGGGGTATTTAAATTTTGCTGGAATATTTTTGCAACAAGGACTAAAAAGTTGTGAAAAAGATAGAGATGTTTTCATGGTACAGCTACCATTACAAACTAATGTTAAAACCCTAATTTATAGCCGACGTGAAGCAATCTAAAACACATTCTGAAGTAGACGTTTTTTGTGTTTATCAAAACAAATCAAAACAAATGAAATTACACAGTGATAAATTGCAATGTTATTATAAACATAGGATGACGTGATGTGATGTTATTTTTTCTATTATATTAAAGAATAAGAACACAAAAATCTTTTTTTCGATACATATCAGTGTGAAAATATTAATTTTAGAGGTAAAAAGGATTTGGGAAGTTAATATTTATTATTTCTTATTTAATCTGTAAAACAACAAAATTATTCTTTGAAGAAAGGTATTAACTTGAATATTTTTAACGTAAATATCTTTTACTTTGTATAAAATCTATTACCACTGAGTATCCCAAACTAATGTAGTTTGATTAGCAGCAATAAAATAAGTGTTGCCTGCAATAAAAAATAAAGGATAATAAGAATAAAACAGACGTCTCAAAACATATTGCTGGATAGTGTAAGATTCATTATTTTATTTTACAGAATTAACCAAGAAACAGTGTTAATTCTATACGTTTATTCATCTTTACTTCTAACTTCGACTGATTTGACCCTAAATATTAATTTAAGAATGTTTCCAATATCCCCTATTCGTTACGGGTAATTAAGTCGGTCATTGCCAACAGACCATAGATGAGCATGGAAATACATATTAATATCGGATTATGACTCTTCGTTAAATAAACATTCCTACAATAAATAAATCAGAACAATCTACAATAGGTATAAATGAAATAAATCAAAATACAACAAAGAAAAACAATAGGCCTCTTAATGAGATTCTTTCATAACCAAATCTGCACATACTATACAATATTATATTTTTACCAATATTTATTACTATGGCTTTTTCCAAACACTGACCCGTTTCTGGCCCATTTCAAAATTTACTAAAGTAATAATTTACGAACTTCGTTTTTGTTACAACTCGGTAAAAAATAAACAAATCTTATGGTTCGTAAACCAATAAAATCACAAATCAGACTTAACAGTTAATTGAATAAGACATTTTTTATACTTCGTAATATACGTCTAAATTCTAAAAAAATTGTTGTAGGCTTACAATATTATAGTTCTTTCAGTTCAGTGCCGGTCGCTGAAAGATCAACAAGTGGTATAAAATAGTTTAGCACGTAAAGTTATTTCAGAAGTGTAAAGTGCAACGCAAATATTAATTGTGATATTTATTAGATTATAAAAACGTTATAGTAGTCTGCAAAAACACTGCTGAAATGCCCAGGTTGACGAGAGCTTCAAAACGCAAAAGTATCCAACGTAGAATGAAAGAAATACGAATGGTCAAAGTCTCTACTACAGAAAATATAACGCAAGAAGTTCAAGAAGCAAACGAACCGTCTACTTCATCACAAGAGCAAACCAATAGGTGCAACATTGTTCAAGAAGAACAACCATCCACTTCAACTGAAATTATTAGTGGTTCATCACAAGAGCAACAAGAACAACCATCTACTTCCACTGGTTTCATTAATGTAAGCACCAATGTCGATGAAACCAGAAGGAACAAAAATGAAATTATTAGTGGTAGAAGAATAGTTGATATAAATTCATTTTTTAAAGCAATAACGACATTTCCCCATCATCCATTATTTACATGTAAAAACGAACACCTAGAAATGATTTCTGAGCAACGACTGGGACTACTGAGCAAAATAGTTATAAAATGTAAATCGTGCTGCGTTAGTAGTATTGTCAACACCGATGCAAACCAAGATGCAATGGCTGTTAACCAGGCTGCTGTCCTAGGTACCATAACAACAGGCTCTGGGTATTCTCAATTAAGAGACTTTTTAGCTATCTGCGATATACCTTGGATGAGCGTTTATCATTTTTCAAAGACTGAGCAAGTCATTGCAAGATATATTGAAGATACTGCCTGGTCTGTTATGGAAGCTGCTGCAAAAGAAGAACATCGTTTAGCTGTAGAGGAAAACCGAATCGACACTGATGGAATTCCGATGATAACAGTAATTGCAGACGGTGCATGGAGCAAGCGCTCATATCGTGTAAATTACAATGCAGCTTCAGGAGTTGGGGTCATTGTTGGACAGAAAACCGGAAAAGTTTTATTCTTAGGAATTCGGAATAAATATTGTTATATGTGTTCTCGGGCGAAAACTAAAAACAGCGACCCACCGCCTCATAAATGCTTTAAAAATTGGGAAAAGCCGTCAACAGGAATGGAAGCTGATATTATTGTAGAGGGCTTCAAAGTAAGTGTGGAATCGTATAATTTAAAGTATATTTATTTAGTTGGTGATGGGGACAGTAGCGTTACTAAACGCTTAGCAGAGGCACGACCTTATGGCAATAAGATTGTTCAAAAAGTGGAATGTCGCAATCACCTACTGCGAAATCTTTGTACTAAATTACGTGAGGTAACAACCAAAAGGCGTAGCTCTAAAGGTGAAATTGTACCATGTCGTCAAAGAAACGAATTAAATAACAAAATTCGTCGATTGCGTGGAGGTATACAAAGTGCCGTACAATACTACATTGATAAAGAAAATGTTGCGTTATCAGATAAAATGAAGCTTCTTAAGAAGGGCATTTTAAATAGTGTACACCACGTGTTTGGAGATCACGCTTGTTGCGCTAAATATTTCTGTACTGGCTCCAAATCTACTAATGAACAAAACTGGATTCCTGAATTGAAATAATCTGGATTATATCAAGATATAATGGTTTCTGTAGATAGAGTAGCCAGAAATGCAGAAAGTCTCTTGTTGAACATTGATATCAATGTTGCAGAATGTTACAATGCTGTAGTGTCTAAATTTACAGGTGGAAAGCGGGTGAATTTTACAGCAAAAGGATCTTATCAAACCCGATGTGAAGCAGCAGCCATTTCATTTAACGTAGGATCGGGAGAATTAGCTCGTAAAATACACAAAAAAGCTGTAGACCGCAGTCCTGGCCAGCACACCAAAAAACTCATTCGCCTAAAACAAAAAACAGCTACATGGAAACGAAGCCGTAGACAATTATTTCCGAAAAAATGTAAGAAACCGAAAACAAGTTTTAACCCACCTGACGCAGAATATGGAAATGTATTGGATGATGCTTTAACTGAAGAAGAGTATGCAAATAAAAAAGCAGAGTTTTTAGGAAGTTTGGAAAAATCTCAAGAAGAATGTATCGAAATAGAACAACAAACACTAGGCCAGCAAAATAATCTGCTTTGGAGACAAGAAAGATCCATACGCTTAACGGCATCGAACTTTGGGAATATATGTAAATTGTGGAAAGGTACCCATTGTGGTAATTTAATAAAAAGGCTTTTATATTCCACTTTCTCTGGAAATTTTGCTACGCGTTGGGGACAAGATCATGAAAGAGTAGCAATTCAAGAATTTCAAGATATGTATAATACAAAGGTTAAAGAGTCTAGGCTTTTTATAGACACACAATACAGTTTTTTGGCAGCATCTCCCGATGGTTTAATTGAAGAGGATGGAATTATTGAAGTAAAATGTCCTGCAAATATTGCAAAGTCTAGTGTTTTAGACGGAATTCGAGAAAAGAAAGTAAATTTTTTAAGTGAAAGTGATGGAGAGATTAAACTGAAACTAACTCACAACTATTACTATCAAATTCAGGGCCAGTTACATATAACAAACCGTAAATACTGCATGTTAATAGTATGGACTCCCCGGGAATTTAAATGCCAAAAAATTTACCGAGATGATAACTTTTGGCAAACAAAGATGTGTGAACAATTAGTGACTTTTTTCAATTTATGTTTTCTGCCGGAGATAGTAGATCCTCAGCATTCAAAAAAGTTGCCCATAAAAGATCTCCGCTTCTAATACTGTACACGCATTCTGTAAGAATTGTACAATTTAAGAATCTTTTTGTGTTAATAGATTGATCATCATGTACTGTCTAATACGAGGAGTAAAAAAAATATGCTAGTATATAAATAGAAATAATATAGATACAATAGGACGTCGATTAGCCGTGTTAATTGGAGCGACTCTTAACGCAAATAAAGGAAAAACATGGATAATCCAAAGTAGTATTGGTTCCAAAACGACCTAAGAGTTTCATGGTTGACTACTACAGTTGTAAAATATATTTTCCTAATGCCAAAACAAATGAGAAAAAATCAGTTTTGACTTAGACAAACAGATTTTACAAAATTAAGTGCCCTTGTTCATTTTAAAACCACTAGTGTCTACAGGAAATTGTAGTCTACTACGAACATAACAATTTCAATGTAGGAAAGATAATTAGGATCAAAGTGTGCTTATACTTACAATTAGTATAAGTATTAACAATAATATAAAATGGTTGTTAAAAACGATCTAGTTTATTATTTTGACATTTATTGTTTTGTTTTTGTAAATGTCATTTAACATGTATCCTCAATGCTATTGCTTCTAGTCTTAGCTTAATGATTTCCTCCATGTCAAAATTCCTATGTTCATAGTAAACTATAAGCACCCGGTATATAGTACAGCGCATTTCATAAACAGTTGGGACAAGCCTTGAGAGTGATTTTTGCATTTGTAAAACGCCAACAGGCTTTATTTTATATTTTCAAAGTCTGAAAACTTGTTATAGGTATAAAATAATAGTCTTTTGAAACCTTATTTACATCATGAAATATTGGTTGTCGCAGATTTTTATAAAATCCCCTGTACATATCCGTATAATAAAAGCATCATACAGAACTTGCTTTTGAGTGTAAGAAATGTAATGGCAGAAATCTGAATGTGCTCCAAGAATTAACCTGTTGTTATGCAAAAGGGGTAATAAATAATATACAAGGGTGACTGATATTAACTAATCATATGTACGATGAAGTAAATGTAGTTTCCACCCACTTTAAAACAGTAAAGGTTTTTGTAAGTTCGCCAATTTATTAAATTTAAAGCTACTTATACTGGAAATCAAATGAATTTTTGTAGTTATTATCAACTTCTCAGAAAGCTAAATGTTCTTACTGTAATAAATTCTTCTAAACACCTGAAATAGTTTTATTTGATTTTTAATGTAGTTGTATTTTGTTATTCTTCTGAATCACGATGTTTAGTAATTTAAGAAACTGTTATTGTAATCAATGTTAATAAATCTTAATGTTATCGGGCAATTAGTGAAGTGTTTAATTTCATCTGCCGACCGGATGTCTCCCTTTAATTCAAATTTAATTTTTTGCCCCAGCAATGTAGGCAATTGTATTAAAACATTGTTCCAGTTTCACCCTTAAACCATTAATCTCAGATCAATATTTTTTTATATGTTTTGAAGATCGCATTGAAAAGCTGGTACCTACAAAGCAATATTTTTAGTATATGAAATTACTCTTTTTATATGCACCAAATTTTCGTATTTTATCAAAACATTCTTTTAGGTACCTCCCATATTTAATTAAGAATTACCTGTTTTTTTTAAATTAAAATTGCGTTTGTAATAATAATAAACGACTGGAATGATTGTGCTAAGCATTTGAATTCCCCCTTAACCATAGTGGCAAGGAATTTGCAGTATCTGCAGTAAGTCCGCATACGCACGTAATGTACGCGTGGGGTACTACAACGATAGTGACAAGCATTCAGCCCACGACACAAAACGTAAAAAGGACGATAACTTGGAAATGTGCAAACTCAGCAAAAAAACAATTAGGTCACTCGCCAGAAAAACAAAACGAGAGATGGATGAATTAAAATTGATGATTCGGGAACTAACCGCACAAATTAAGGAAATGAGAAAAGAACAGAAAGATTTTAGAAAATAATGAAATTAAAGAATTTAAAGATGAAAACAAAAAATTGAATAAAAGAGGAAAAATGGAAAAACAATATCGTGATAAAAGGTCGAAGCTTAAAGCAGGAAATGAACAAGTGAAGAATAGGGCAGTTGAACTATTTTGCAAAAGGCACCTAAAAGTAAACGTTAGGATAAATAAAATGAACCAAATCGAAATGAAATTGGGCAAGACACTTCTAATAATCCTTCGAACAGAAATTACAAGTAATGAAGGCAAGAAAAAAATTGAAAGGTACGCAATGTAATATTGAAGGAAACTTTATATAAACGGAAAGAAATCAGTGAGTCTCTTAAAAGCTCAAAAAACTAGCAACAGAAAAGAAGGGACTGCGCAAAAAAACAACACTCCAAGAGAAATTAGGTAGAGCAAAGGAAGAGAGGGAAGTTTACTAGGCACCAGAAATCTAAGACGGAAGTAATGAGAAAGGTGCAAAAAAAAAGCAATAGGAATTCAAGACAATGTAGGAAAGAATTTGCAATTATGAGGAAGGTACCAAAAATAACACCTGCAGAGTACAGATGGAAAGAAGAATGCTATGATATATTAGAAAGTGAAAACAATTTCAATGGGCAATTAAAGTACACTAGTACGAGGGTAAGGCAAAAAGTTCTTGGCCTGACGCAGAGATGGTGTTCCAATCAGCGAAAATTTATTATTCCTGCCTAGGTGCACGTGTCATTAGTTCGTATGACAAGTTTCAACTTGTTCTCTCAAGTAGTTTGTTTACACGAATTTTTGCAGTGTTTTTCGTTAAAATGGATCAACTTGAATATCGTGAGGTCATAAAATTCTTCGTTTTGGACGGATTAACCCCTAAGGCAATTCATCCGAAGTTGATAAGTTTACGGGGACTCTGCTCCTTCGATGTCAACCGTTGAATTTAAACGTGGTCGCACGTCCCTCGAAGATGACCCACGTGAAGGACGGCCAAAAACCGCAACCACACCGGAAACCATCGAAAAGGTGCAGGATATCGTGCTGGACGATAGGCGTGTGAAGGTGAGTGAGATAGCTGAGGCCGTGGGGATATCGGAAGAAAGGGTGCGAAATATCTTAGGGATGCGAAAGCTCTGCGCAAGGTGGGTGCCGTATTTGCTGAATGCCGATCACAAGCAAATGCGCAAACGAGTTTCGCAGCAATGTTTGGACCGATTCAATAGGAATCCGACCGATTTTGTGAGGCGATTTGTTACAATGGATGAGACATGGGTCCACCACTACACGCCAGAAACGAAACAGCAGTCGAAGCAGTGGGTGGAAGCCGGTGGTTCAGCGCCAAAGAAAGCGAAGTCGATCGCATCTGCTGGAAAGGTCATGGCCAGTGTGTTTTGGGATGCGAAAGGGATTCTGTTAATAGATTACCTTGAAAAAGGCAGAATAATTATAGACGAATATTACTCCAACCTTCTTGACCAGCTGGATGCCAAAATTCGCGAGAAGAGGCCTGGCTTGAAGAAGAAAAAAATCATCTTTCACCAGGACAACGCACCTGCTCACAAAGGTGCGTTGGCATAGGGAAAACTGCGGGATTTGGGGTATGATTTGCTCGGCCATCCTCCCTATTCTCCTGATTTGGCACCCTCAGACTTCCATCTGTTCCCAAACTTGAAGAAATTTGTTTCTGGGAAGCGCTTCACGTCCAATGAAGAAGTTGAGAGGACCGTAGATGGATATTTTCATAGCCTTCCAGACTCTCACTTCCGGGAAGGAATACTGATGTTGGAGAAACGCTGGACTAAGTGTGTTGAAGTCAAGGGAGATTATGTAGAAAAATAAAATAATTTTTTAACTTAAAATCGCAGTCTTTCATTGTCAGGCCGAGAATTTTTCACCTTAGCCTCGTATAATAAAACAGTTGTAAGACCGATTGAGACGTATCCAAGTGAGATGTGAACTTTAGGGAGGGTAGAAAAATTATTGTTAGAATTAAGGAAACGGAAGATACTTAGGAAAATCGAATTGAACTGAACATTGTAGGTGTAGTTAAAGAGTAGAGAGTCAAAGTGAAGAAGAAAAAGGAATGGCGAAAAGCAGCAAAAACAAGTCATGGGCCACATCGGCCTGGATGCAACTAGAAAATGAAAATATCAACCTTGCCGATGACCATTTTTCATCCTCGAAAACAGTCAAGCACAATTACAAGTTCAACAAATGACAACAAGGAAAGCAAAAATATCATTTACATAAGTCTATTTTTATTTCTTAAAATTCATCAACAAATTCTCAAACTGTTACTGTTTAGAGTCTGTATGAATCTACATGATTCACTGCATGTGGATGTGTGTAAAACTGAACGCTTTTTAACTGCCTTTAACAAATCACTCCTGTTATTTTTATCATGATAAATACAAACCTAACCTTCAAAACATGTTTAATATTTAAATATAAAGTCAAAAGTGTCATAATGATTTAAATTTTGTAGTTTTAACAAGCAATTTTAAATGTGTTATGATTATTTAAAACAGTAAATGATTTAAACAATTGGAGTGCATTTTATATTTTGCTAGATTCACATTTATCATTTCCGCATGCATTTGACAAGTATAAAAATAATTGCTATGCCTTATTTATCTTTACCTGTATGACATTTAGTTTTTAAAAAATAACATTTTTATTAGGAGAGGCAACATAAATGATAATTATTATTTAATATTTGCCACTACTGATTGAAAAAAGTATTGTACTCAATTAGTATTTTGAAACTCAATTGAAAACTACAAATTGCTTAGTGGTCATTGTTGTATTGTTATAGATCACCCCCCAACTTACTCACATTTGCATTGAAAATGTGTTTGAGTTGTTATTCGATTGTATAGAATAAAATATTATGATTCTTTTAAAATGTAATTATTTTCAGTAAATCTCCCTGAGACCATCACTTTTCTAATTTTCTTGTGCACATTCAATATTTCATGTGTTCAACAATCAAGTGACAAGTCTAACATCCTCAATTTCATTTCTTTTTTTTTACAATCGCCACTTTTTATCAAGGAAAATAGTACTGTTTTTAGTGTAGCATTCTTATAGCATGATTACTGCAATCGCCAGTATGAAATGAAAAATTAAATTAGTAAAGCTTTTCTAATTTTTTAAATACAAATTTAGATATTTCATTATTCTCAAAGGGGCGCTGCCTTGCTGCCATCCTCTTAGTAGCCGCCATTATTAATATGATAAAACAGTGTAATAATACATTAGTAAATTAAAATACTCACTTCACGTGGTAAAAAATTAATAACAAAAAATGATAATTTAAATATTTAGCTACATAAATTTTAAAAAAATAAAATCTGTTTTCAAAGAATTCTCATTTTAATAAAACAAAATTTATGTTTTCAGTCAAACATTTTCCTTTTATATCATGCATTTGAAAACCTCATCCAATTCGGCGAATTCGTGAATAACTGAAATAAAAGCACTCCTTTTCAATGGAATAGTATTGTATAGCATACGGCAAATCCTACGTGTGTGTTATTGTGGTTATCAGTGTTGAGGAAAACAAGGGTCACTGAACTGTAAATACAATGCAATTGTTTCACTGGATGGGAAATTCTACATTAAATGCAGATGTGCAATTTCGTATTTAACACTGCCATCCATGCATATAAATGTACAGTGTGATTTCTGATATTAGAAATAAATAAACAAAACAACCTAAAACTCATTTATCATTTTTGACTCTTGATTGATAAATTAATTTCCAAAATAAGAAACTTCATATCTTACAGTTTATAAGATGCTTCCAGTGAGTCTACTTTCAGCCGAGTCTGAATATACAGAATGATTTAAAACACAAAGGAAATGATTACTGACATCCTTTGGCAGAGTAGGAAGGATAGGGAGACATTTTATAAGAAATCCCCTGATAAATTTTAGGGATAGGAATTTACACGGTCAAGCAAATAACAATTTTATGTAACCATTCATGTTCATTCATGAGCCTCTTTGACTTATATACGATAAAAACGACAGAAAAAAAAGTGTCTTCATGTTCTGTGGGACTGCTTATAGTGATGCAAACTCTAATTTGAGATCTTGGAGCGTCATGGTGAGTCAGCCATTGAACAAAGAAGAGCTCCTCAGTATGAAATGCAAAAACGTAGGGATGAGCATTGAAATTTAGAAAATTCAGAGTCATGTCTGGGTCAAAAAAGCCTGCCTGATCAAATAAACGTGTTTATTATTTTCTTGTAGATCCTTATTTCAAAAGTACATCAAAACTCAGAATACAATGGTTGCAAACTGTTTTCAAAAGTATAGCAGAAAAGAAAAGAAAAGATAACTAAATTCACTGTCAGCGAATTTCTTGACAAAATTATCTTTTTAATATTTCCAGTTTATCAACAAAATTATTTTTTCTTCTTTTTTCTCTTTCCCAATTATGCTTTACAGCGTTGGGACCTGGTCCAGCTTCTATAGGTGGTTCTATCTCTTGCCATTCATCATTTTCCCTCTTTTCCTTGTTGACTCTCTGATATTGTCCTCCCATTGGATTCTGGGTCTTCCTCTACCTCTTCTTCCTTCTGTTTTCAGTTCAAAAATCTTTTTGGGGTATCTGTTGATATCCATTCTTTTGAGATGTCCGTACCATTTTAGTTGTTTTGTTTCTATTTCTTCTACTACCGGTCTTTGTTTCAATTCTTCCCTGATATTCCTATTTCTGATTCGGCCTCTCTTCGTCTTCCCTACTACCCTTCTTAAATATTTCATTTCTGTAGCCGTCACTTTGGATCTTATCTTATCCGTTATTGTTCAGAATTCTGCCCTGTAGATAGATTGTTTTGTATAAATGCATTTTTGTTTGATTGCTTAGCTCTTTTTTCCCTATTAGGGTGTTATTTATTTGGTAGTATGTTCTCTTTGCTTTGCCAATTCTATTTTTCACTTCTTCTACCGTCCTTATGTATTACTGTTCCCAGGTATTTCTTACTTATTTTCATTACTTTACTCTTTTGTTTGTTATTGCTCACTCCCTGTTCTCTAAGATAGTCATTCCAGGTATGGAGATTGTTTTGTAGATCTTGCGTATATATTGGGTTTAGATTCTGGTATCCTAGTCTTGGTTTTCTTTTGTTTCTATTACTTTTTTTTGATTATATTGTCCATATATATTATGAAGAGAAGTGGGCTCAGATTATCTCCTTGTTTAACTCCATTATCCATTTTGAATTCTTCTGAAGTATAACCATTCAGCCGTACTTTACCTTTTGTTTCTTTACTGAGGTTCTTTATTATTCTTGTCAGTTTCCGACTTACTTGTAGTTCCTGATTGCTTTCCATATATTAATCCTTGGTACTTGATCGAATGCTATTTTTAGGTCCAGGAAAACAAGAAATACGTCTCTATTTTTCTGCGCCATCTTTTCTATTATTGCACGTACTGTGTGTACTGTATTTACGGTCTTGCGCTTGATGACCTGGTTGGAAGGCTCTGCTCGCGTGACTTCCAATTTATCCTGTATTTCTTTTCTTAGCCTTCTTTCCAAGATTTTTGAATATATCTTGGATGCTACTGCTGACAGATATATTGCTCTGTAGTTATCGCAAAATTATTTTTTATTGATCTTAACATTTCCAGTAGATGATTGTGAAAGAATCAAAATTAGTCATTTCTGTTTGGAATGTTGCAGAACGTTTTCTCTAGAATTCTGTTAAAATTGGTAAAAAGTTTCATAACTGAAAAAGATCTTTCCAAAGAATTGGCCCCAAAAAAAGGACAAAATAACCAATTTCATTTTTTACTTCTAGATTCTTTATTAAAAGTACTAACATTCATTGCCAACATATTGCTTGACCAAATATTTTGTTTGAAATAATACAGAACCTTCTCTATAAAATTTCTGATAAATTCACCAATAAGACTTCTGAAATGGGAAAAATTTTCCTCAAGATTTTGTACATATCAGAACATTAATTTCCCCATAACAGTGACAGATTATAGATGCTAATGCCCAGCCATAGCAAAGTTATGACTATACTATACGTTATACTCCAAACATGGACATGAATCCAAACATCAAATCAATGTTAAACAAGTTTGTTTCTAGTTTGAAGTGATATTTTGGAATGTAGAAAACTGAAATGTGATGAACAGATTTATCTGATGAGCAGGCAATAATATTATGCTTTTGTTTTTATTACCAATTTTAACGGTCGAGGTGTGCTAAAAGAATAAGGTCCACGTCCTGGATCCTAAGTAACGTAAAGACACAAAATTCAAATATCATGACCTCCTTTCAAGATATTGGCAAAAAATGATTTTTCCCCAAAAAACACTTTCCTATGAACTTGCTTATTTGAAAAGTTATCAAAAAATTTTACAAACATTTTCTGCTAAAAATTGAATTTCCAAATAACATGGCACATATAGTTTTTTTGTTGAGGTTTAAGGCAGAATATGTAAAACAGTAGAAAATGGGAAAAAAAACAGATTGATATTCTATAACTATGTTTTACACGTTTTGCTAACATTAAGCCTCAACAGTTTATGGTTAAAACTGTTAAGCATGTTGTTTCTTTCTAAAGTTTATTTTGATAAAACCATAGCAATCTATATATATTTGTAAAGATTGAACAATAACCTTTTCAGGTAAGTCATGGCCAATTATGCATTCCATTACAAAAAAAAATTGCCTGCCATTTCCCAAAAACAGTCAATATTGAAAAAGAAACTAAGCGTGCCATGTCAATTGGAAATTAAATTTGTAGTAAAAGGTCTTTAAAACTTTTCAAATAAGCAAAATATGAGGAGTAGTTGTTTTTGGGGAAAAATCATTTTTCGTCAATATCTCGAAAATAGACTATGATATTCCAATTTTGTTTTCGTATTTGATGTCAGGATAAAAAAGTTTTTTGCTGTCATAAATAACCCACGATAACAACCAACCCGCTGTTTGGATGTTTTGGAGGTCGTTATTCAAAAATTGTTCGTTCACGCAGTGTTGCAAAGCAAATGATCGTTTGTTTCTTCCGTATTTCTGGACATGGCTTTAGAGGATCGAAGAACTGTGAACGCTGATTGGTACACAACAATTTGTTTGCCGGAAATCATCGGTGAAATCAGAAAAAACAATCCAAATCTACTTTTTAGGTAGTGAAAAAGTGAAATTGATGTCACCTTGTCCGTATTCGCCTGAACTTGCACCAAATGACTTCTTTCTGTTCCCGACAATCAAAAACAAGATGCGTGGTGAGCGTTATTCTTCGCCTAAAGCAACCGTTGAAGCATTTAGGCAACTGGTTTCTAAAGTACCAGCTTCAGATTGGAAAAAATGCTTCGAAAATTGGTTTGAGCGTATGCCAAAGTGTATTGATGCTACGGGCGAATATTTTGAAAAACAATAAAGCCATTTACTAAATTGTATCTGTGTTTTTCTCAACCACTTGCAGAAATTTTTCCAACAAGCCTCGTATTACACTATTTACCTATAGTGTTGATTTTGATTATTTTTCTTAGTAATTAAAATAAATTTGAAGTGATTCATGGTTTGATCACTCCACAATAGTTACTGTTAAGACAGTTGTTTTCCCTTTACATTTTAAGATGAAAAGTTGTTAATGATGTTAATCTGTTCAGATTATTAAAATAAATCAACAACTTGAATAGTGTGACGCAAAAGCCGTTGATGCGTAAGGGCCCTAGGCATCTGGAGGCCCTACATGAAGATAAACTAAAATTAGACGTCTAATGAAATAATTTCCCTCTTAAGATTTCTATTTTTTTAACAGCAATTTGTGTGCAATCTATTTCACTTTTTCTCTTTTCTACTTTGATCTTAAATCCATATAGTTTTTCCATCATTTTCCTCATTTTCTCAACTTAACAGTTACAGATAAGAAAGACAAGGCAAAAAACTGTATGTGATGGGAGGTACAAGCTATCTCACTCATATTTGCTATACGTTATACAATTTTTGCTTTACCCGACAAGATTATCGATCGTATATTATAAGTTCTATTATTAGAGAAAGACAGAGAAAATATATTTTTTTAATAATGAACTTATGACAAATGAGCGACAATTTTGAAAATGAAACACAATATAAATAATGCAAATAAATTCTCGACTTCTATGAAAATTAGTATGAAAAAATGATTGTAATCCACAAAAAAGTAGAAAGTGACTACATCCATAGATTACTGGTAAAAACGGGAAAAAGTGACCATTTATGACCCATGTATTCTGAATCTCCAATAATTATGACATCATTGTGGGTGGTAAATAAGAAAAAATCAAATCAAATTGAGAATGGTCTTAATAACATTATTATTATTATTTTTATGGTAATAAATTATGTGTCAACCTTTATGAAGTTCAACCTAAAAGTTTGACTTCGTAATTTTTATTGAAAAAATTTAAACTTGACTGTTAACAAAGCTTCATGCCTTGTAGCCTACTTTGTTTAAATTCTATAAAACTAGAATTCTTAGTTTTCATACATTTTTAGAATTTTTTATTAGTGAAATTTGTGTCTTCTATCTGTGCAACTTCACTGTTTACGATTACAACTAATAACTGGTCCTGTAATAAGTCAAATGCTTTTAAAATATCGACCATTCTTGAAGTTCATTCTGAATTTCCAAATAATCACGAGAGCTTTATTTTAAATTGTCACGTACAATAAAAATAAAAGGTTAAAGCAAGTTAGAGTGTTCCATGTTAACAATTTTTTATTATACTTGTTCTTGTCTGTTCAATTGTGCGCGCTTTTGTTTTATTTTTTATATTGTTGTGTTAAAATCTTCAAGAAAAAAAAACAACCATGGATAGTTTAGAAAGTGTATTATGCTATTTTATTTATCATCAGGTTCGGACATAACGGTTGTGTATTTTATCCTTTTCTGCTACCCTGGCATTTGTTTGAAAGCAGGATAATACATTTCTATAGCTAAATACGATATACTTACAGTTATTTTTACCTGAAGAGACCCTTTCTTTTATGACTTTACAGTAATCTTTTTTGTAATTCTATTGTACATTTATATAGAGTAGGTATAGCAAATTTAAGGGATACACATCGTAGATCTAACTTCTTGAGACAGATTAATTGGTAAAAACATAAAATCGATAATTTTTATTTTAAGGTTAAAAATTAAAGAAATATTAAAACACTGCATCACCGTTAGTAAAAAATGTTTTATTATAACTGAATGTGCCGCAAGGAAATTTCCAGACAATTAGTGTTCCGCTATCAAAAAAGATTGGAAAAGCTAAATTTTTATCGACAAATTTTTCAGTGCCACTTTTAAAATTATCCTTGATATGGACATATTTAAAATGCGAAATAGAGTTTAGATTGTAAAATTAGTCACCTATTCAGTGGCGTAACATGATTATTTTAAAGAGCCGTGGAAATATCAACCTTAAAAACCAAGATCAAGGCTGATTTCATTCAATCGTCTCCCGAAGTTATCAAAATTATAACACTAAAAGTCTGTATTTTTCTAGTAGAGAAAGAAACGAATAAAAAAATAAATGTTAAATAAAATTAAGCCAGATTCTGAGAATTATTTCAAGCACAACGAAGTAGGTCATTTATCAACAGATTTTTGACAAAGGCAAGAACCGAAAATTTACCGCAGCATTAAATTACATCAAAAAGGAAATGGTTGTTTTGACTATTGACATATTTATGCATGAGAATAAATTTTATAAATGATGACGTTATGTGTATGTTTTAATTTCAAGCATATCCAGCATAGATTACAAAAATAAGCAACGTAAATTAAAAAGTTTTTTTTTTGCTGATACGTTAAATCTTAAAATTGCTTTCTGTGGGTTCTTTCATCAGTACGTATGCGAGTAACCCTCGTGCGTGTTTCAATATCGAACGTCCCAAAAGTAAACAGAATTTTTAAAAATTGACATTTAGAAACATTGAAGTGATGTCTATTGGTGTAATAAAAAGTTGATATAGTGAACAATGGATTTTTTCCTAATTAGATTAGAGATCGATTTTTAATGTATTTTTGTTATTCTAAGTTTAAACAGTTATTATTACTAAAAATCATAGTGGGCATGTAGTATGTGATTTGTTAAAAAACAGTGAAATGTGAAAAATGTAATAAATGATTGTTAGTGGTTTCAACAAAATATGGGATTGAAGTCGGATAAGAAACGTGTTTTTCAGGTAGGATTTTTTTATAATTTTGGTTTTAACATTGAAGACGGTTTGGTTTTCTCAAAGATTTGTTTTGTAACAATGCATTAAATAGGCCAAATCTTCGCATCGCTATAAGTTTACGCCTTACGAATGTTCAACGAACTCCTGTGTGTCCGCATTTTTTCACACTTTGAAATTTTGACTTATTTGGATTCTACATCAAAAACTAAAGATCACGTGGTGTTTTGTTTTTTTTTGATATCTCTTCGCCGAAAAATAAATGTTTGCTTATTTTGGTGAACAGACTGTTTTGTCGAATTCAGTAACAAAACGAAGTTCGTTGTAGTTATGCTTTGCATTCCCATATGTTTTTATCTGTACAGATTACATTTATAAATTTCTTAATGACACCATTATTTATTTGCAAGACTAGCAAAAATCAAAAAATTTTTTTTTAATAGGTGTTTTTGCATTCTTGACATAACTTGCTCTTTATTACTGTACAGGGTGAGTCAAATTGGTTGTTGTCGTGAGGTATCTGGCTTTGTATTGATGATAGTGAAAACGGTTTTCGGAACCATACGCTACTTGGCAAAAAATGATTTTTCCCCAAAAACAACTTTTTCTTGTATCTTGCTTATTTGAAGAGTTATCAAAAAATTTTAAAGACTACAAATTTCATTTCCAATAACTTGGCACACTTACTACATATTTAAAGTCTCAAAATTATTTATAGAATTTTTAATGATAATAAATCATAAATGGGCTGTCGATCTGTTTCTTTTTTAATTCGATAGCAAAAAGTGTCAAATCTGTTTGTTTCCCAATTTTGGCTTTCGAAAAGTATGTTTCGCACATTTTTAAATTAAGCCTCAACAGTTGATGGTTAGAGTTGTTAAACACATTGTATTTATTACATTACCTACTGTTTCTTTTTTATGCTCGCTTGTTTTTTATTTTTCAATCTATGTGTATTTGCAAAGCTCGAACAATAACCTTTTCAGGTAAGTCACGGCCATTCTTGCTCTATTTCTCTAACTAAACCACGTAAAAGAATGTTTTAGATGAGACACCCAGTATATTCTAAATCATTTTAATCGAGCTTTTGATTAAACAAAATTATCAGCTTATTTTCAGATGATCTTCAAAAGCAAGTATTTTAAAAATAATTTTGTAATATACAGAGTATTCCAGGATAAAAATCCATCTTTTATGGAATTTCCTTAAATTTGTCAATTTTCCTAGCAAAATAATGAAAGTTTGATATAAATTAATCGTATTCTTTTTTTTCACTATTAATTATTTTATTTACCATCTTGTTATCCAGGGCTATCGAGAAATACAAGTTGTAAGCTTTCTCTAATTTTTTTTTCAAATGAAACACATCGTATATTACTTTCTATGGCACGTGTGTTTCATATCATAATCCCCACCTTTGTTTTTAGATGGAATCACCTACAGTCTATTATTGTCCAAATTAAAAATTTGATTACAGTGAGATCTCTCTCGAATGGCCACTTTCTAGATTGTGTTTCACAACGTATTACTAGAATAAGTGTACCTACTACGTAAGTGCCATATTATGAATTTGGACTCGAAAGAACGTTCCTTTACAAAGAAAGTATCTGTTATGAGAGGTTTCACTGTCTATATCAGTGCAGAACATACTAATATTAATACAAAGCAGAACACACATTGTATACAAACCTGTGTGAGGAACAGGTACTGTGGGCTGAATACTCATCAGCATTGGTTGTGTTCGAGTTGTAGGTGGTGGACCCATTTGTTGTATGCCCATTCTGTAACAAACAGATGTATTATTCGTATATCGGAACCTCACAAATGCAAGTTATATAAGTAGTCTATCATTTTAGAAGTTATAATGGACGATATCTATCGGAGACGGAGAGGGGGAAGCAGATACACTTCTACAGAAAAAAAATGTTACGCCACTGTAAAAATAAGAAATTACACTTGACTTATCAAACGGTTACTTTTACATTTTTTTATGTTTTATGTTTAATATCTTGAGATCTATCAGTCCCAATATCTCGGAAATAATACAAGATATTGTATACTTCTTCTAAAAATCATTATTACGCCAGAAGAAGAAGTAATTTTGCCGTTTCTGAAGTCTAAATTTAATTTAGCAAAAACAGTTTGGGAATAGTGTCATTAAGATAGCGTCAAACGTCAATTCTAGAATAAATAAGTGTCCCAACTTGTTAGAATAATATTCTCGTCGAGGTCAAAGAAACTCCGGAAAGTTTCCAACCCATATGATTCAAGAACCTAGTGATGATCTGTAGGAGTTGGTTAAACTGGACGACCAGTAATGGGGCAAATTTTAATTGTGTCTTGTACGCAATTTGGATATTTTTGATACGATCTTAGATGTCTTATCAGTATTTGAACGAACTCTGTACTACAATTGAACATCCATTGTCTGTTATCCATAACACGTCCATTTAGACAAATTCAGTACCACGAGTGGACATCCGGCGCCATATGGAATTTGATGGTGATAATTCAGATGACCAAACTATATGTAATACGAGGTCTAAATTAAAACAATTTTAAAATGGACCTGCCGAGGCCATAATCGCAATCTTGGACTACTAGTAGTTTTAAATTGACCCTTTGAAAGTTACTGATTTCCCTACAAAGACTTGCACAAGCCGAATTTTTAAGTTAGATCTCCTGCGACCCGGTTCGGATTAAAGATTGTTTGGTCGACCAAGTGTCTTAGTAGCACAAGAAGCTCTTGGTATCACATAACGCAGCACTCAGTTGTTCTCGATTATGACAACTTTGGAAATGCATTAGAGGTCGACGTTGACAGACGTTTAAATATTGCAAAATTAAACAAAAAGCTACAAACTTTTAACATCTTTGGGAAAAACAGCCCTCTTTGCCTTTGGTAAGATCCTTTGAAAGACCAATTAATATATCTCTTAAAAAAACTTCTGGCGATTGATACAGAAACGACATTTTATCTTTGTTTACTTACATGAGATTGCAAAAGGCTTTCTCATATTCAATATTTGACCCTGAAACATGTCAAAAGTTGAGAAGTTTAATTTGTTATCATTAGACCGGCATGGTTCATGCAGATTCAACCGTTGCTCACAGATGAGATTTCCTCGGCATTTTAAGATAAACAACGTGTCGGCGAAAGTTTGCTTGAACACGCAGGATGGGTAAACGATCTTCGAAAGGTTACATCGAGGGCAAAAAGATTTATTAAAAGGAATAAACAACCTTTCTGTTTTATTGAGATTTTTATTGCAAAAGCGCTTCCAAAATTGGGATTGACGAAAATACCGAGTTGAATCCCGAATCAAACGGTATACAACTATCAGGCGCTATCACGGGATGTATTTTCTATGTGAATAAGATCAATAAGACACCTCCCAACAAATAATGCGATTGAAACGGGCTTTTTTTATCTTTCTGGAAATAATAGATTTTCTCAAAAAAAAGGCTAAAACCAAATCAAGGTAAAATTATTACTAGCTAATTGCTCATTCAGAAAAAAAAAAAATAAATAGGTCGTATTGGGCAAAAGTCGAATCTTATTAAGTTCCATTGGTAGAGGTCAATTTTAGTAGGTCAGAATGACATTAAGTCGAATTTTGCAGGCCTAATTGACCTTTTGCGGGCATTTCAAACATTTTCTTGAAAATTTGGAAATATACTTACTACAACGGTTGGGTGGAAGAGCAGCCATTATTATTATTATTATTAGGTCTATTTTGATTGTACCATAGCGTCCATAGCAAACAAATTAAACCATTAAAACGAAAGCGTTTCCTTGGACCCTAAAACTGATTTGCGCCACTGGCATGTGTTGGTTTTGCGTTATACAGCTTTAACCTAAATGATAACTAACATTCTCTTGATTCTGATTTCTAGCTAAGTAGATGGATTGTAAGTATCCAAGTTATAGAGCTACAATCTAACAACTAACTTTTCCTTATTAGAAGTTTCTTGATAATGTAACAGTAAAGTTCTGGACGTTCTGTAGATAAAGTTAGGTCTCTCATTGCAACAAGACATAAAACTGGAAGTTTCACTAGTTTAGTAGTAGATCTACCACTGAACTGATTGAAACCAGTTTCATTATTTAAGTTATGCTAGCACACGCAACGTGCAATAACAATAAAGTGTCCAAGTAAAATTATCTTTATTCACTTATCTGCCAATCATCAACAGACAGGTCTTTATGCAAATTGGGCCAAGTCAATCATTTTTTGGCCATGGCTGGTGTTAATTTTGGCTTTCAACATTTGAAACTCATGCTATACAGATTTCTTTGTACAGTAGAAACTGATAGAGTGTAGCCTGCCTCCTGAAATTTGGTTTTGATTTCACACTGGGTTGCCCTTCTGTGTTCACAGCTAGATTTCTCAAAAATCGTCGGCTCCTAGGTGTTACTACAGGTTTTCTACCACAACGACCATTCCGAGCTACTTCAATAGGCTGGTTCGCTCGCAGTTTTTGACGTAAACGCCAAACTGACGATTGAAATATTCCACAATGATTTGCAATACCTCGTTAACGGTATTGAGTATTACAGACGATTTTTCATCTAAGGAAAGATCTTTACATTTACCCATCTAGAAAAATTCCAATCAAAGAATGATTGACTGATTTCTTTGTTAAAAGAGTAATAAAAATTACTAATAACACCACTGTATAGTAACAGATAAATACTCGCATTGGAATCACTACAGCGAATTTGGCAAAACTTAAAAGCAAAACACTTATTTTCATTAAAAATTACGACTAGCTGAGCTGGAAAATTCACAGGTAAATAGCCACTTTCTGAGATTTTAATGAGAACTGACTGAATTATCTTACCAAACCAAGTAGCGACACATATGAATACTTTCAAGGCTAGAAAACATCTTTTGATACAACCAAGAATTCTGAAAAACAGAAATCTTTGGGGTGAGTCTAATAATGTGAGCAGGGACTGTATATCAAAATATGACTACCTTGATTCATTGGGAAAAAACAATGCAGTTTACTCTTTATTCTACCACTAACTATAGCGCAAAACTAAAATCTAACAATTTACTTACATAACTTCAAATGTCAGAATTGATTTAGCTTTATAAGTTGTAGTATTCATGTCAAGACAACTTTATATTTTTTGCAAAGGAAATTTTGACTGATTAAATATAATTAAAGTATGCAAAGAACTATGTTGTGCCACTGTCAAGATCATAATTAATTCTGTAAAATCAATCTTTAATGTTTTGAGCTTTTTGATCAACACCTGAAATCTTGTAGTGATGATCTTTTTCATTTGGCTTGTAACCTTTCAGTCATTTTAGTATACTGCTTTTATTTTTTTACTTATTTTATGAAGAAATTATGTCAGTAGCATTTATATTGCTCACTTGACAAAGAACAAGGAACATATTTCCTTGATAAGTGAGGTTTTCATGGGCTATTTAATGTTAATTGAGGATTTTAGTTTTTCTTTTAATAAATCGTACACTGTCAGAACTATACTATTTCTGAATAGCTGCCAAATGTTTGTTAACTGAACTACTCAAATGAAGCATTTTTCAACATTTACTTACCTTGAATAATTTGCTAACTTTAGATATTTTTTCAATTAGATCTAGCAGATACCACTTTCTTATTTTACTTAATGAAAAAAATATATATCATAGCATCAATGTTTCAGCATCTTTACATAAGTTGCTTTACAAAACACATTTTAAATTTTATTCATGGTTATCATGAGAAAGCCTTAATTTTTGTTTTAATTCAAATATCAAAGTAGTGATGCCAATTTTGCCTCAAACTTCATCAACTATGAATTCTTGACTTGACTTGACTTCTTACACCCCCAGTTAGATTGTTCTTTCTAACTTCCTTCCGATCTGCCAAAAAAAAAATATTTACTGAAATGGTAAGAGTGATTGTTGGTAGTTGGTTCCACTCTCTCCAGCATTATTCTTGCTGACTGGCACAATTGTGTTGAGAAATATAATAAAGTGATCCTGAATAATTATTTCAGTGCTACACATGACACAACATATTGAAGTTTTTTTGTTTGTCAGATGGTACATAACCTCAAATAATTTGAAAATATTAGAAGCAAAAACAACTAATTTTATAATTATTAGATGTTTTATATCCCATTTTATTTTATTGAAGTAAATTACTCCCACCTCCATCTAATAAAACATGTTTTGAGACAACAAAAGTCAACTTGGACACCACTAATAATGTAACATAATGTGCTTGTTTGTTATTTTACTGTAAATTATTTTTAAATGTAGCAGCTCACAAAATATGAGTCAATGAAACTAAATAATAATGATATCAGCACAAAATAACTACTGATTGCATGTCTTCTCAAACATAATATCATATTACACCAAAAGGTTTTACAGTTAAAAAAAAATCTAAAACAGTAAACAAGAAATAAATATTATAAAATCAAAATTTAGTATTAAAAAGATTGTATAATCATACTTTCAGAATGGTGAATTCCAGAATATTTGAAACACTACCATTAAGTAATTAACAACCTACATTTATTTATAAACAAAAACTTAACCTCACTTATTTTTTTAATTTTTATTCAAGTCCTGCTATAGTATTGCATTTTAATTAATAATTAATATTATATAGTAAACTATCTATAACTTCTATTTTCTTCAACTGAATTAAGTCATTTTATATAAAAATAGCACAATTAGAATTTCCTCTTAAATAACTAGATTAGTACTATTAATTTGATTACCACCTTATTATGTTTTTTATTATATTAATATTATAGTGTAGTTCTTCATTTCTTCTGGAGACTTATTATTTTTGTTAATAAATTATTAATATACCATAGTCATCTTCACCATCATCTTCAGTGTTTATTTTTTTGTTTCAAAGGAATTTTAAACTAATTATTGTTTTTTTTCTTACCTTGTATTTCTCTGCATTGGATTTGGTGGATGATGATGTTCTGGATGACGTATCATTATATGTCTGTCGTCTATCAACCTAAAATTATAAATAAAATTTACAAATACGACAATATACCTTTATAGGATATCATAGGGGAGGAGTATTCTGAGACCGGTAGTACGCATTAACATTATTTATACCTGCTATCAAGAAGGAACCAGCTTAAATTGCAGTTTTATTCACTGAAACTGTTTTATTGTTAAATTAATAGTCAAACACCACTACTAAATCTCTTAAATACGTTGGCAAACAGTAAAGAAAAATCAGTAACTAACATGCGGCCATGTTAATTTCAGTTTCCGACAAAACTCATTGCGCTCTCTCAGTTGAAACACAATGAATGAAATTTCTGCTTGTAAAACTGACTTTTCATTAGCGTAGGTGCAAATTGAAGAGTCGATTTCTATAGATTCGAATTTTGCTGTTATCATCTTCAAAATTGTTATAAAATTTGTTATTCTTAACTTATATAAATACTTGTATTTAATGCATCTGCTTAGTATGCAATATTTTATAATCTGTTAATAGTAAAAATTTCCCCCGCGCCACTGAAATATAAAATTTTACAATTTTTAGAATAGAATAAGTAGAATACTTACATCTTCTAAGAGACAATAGAAATTTCATTTGGAAACACGGTGGAAACACCTAGTTATCTTCTGTCCAATATCCCTGCAAAAGTATAATCAAGAAAATGTTTGTATAGTATGCGGTCTACCGAATCGCATGTCAGCACAACATACTTTATACTTGCTATAGTGTCTAATATTCTTTGCATTTATAATAGAGTTATTGCAAATGCATAATTACTACAAATGTATTATAAAAAAAAGAACAGAAAACAAAAATGACCGATAAAATAATTATGAAATTGAAAGGCTTATTTAAAAGATATAAAAATAATAAAAAATGCTAAACGTTAAAATATTCTTCCCAGGAAATAAGTATGCAGATAAAATTAGCCGATAAACAGTACACTGGTTAACGAGTAGTAGCAACTATTACGCCACTATAAAATTATTTTTTTATTTACGTTTAGAATCGAACTTTAGCGGGCATGTAAAATTTAAAGTTTGACCAAACAACCGACAATATACAAAAGTTAATACAACCTAACATGTCCTGACGATCTAAGTGGATGTGGTTATTTAAGAAAGCACGTTTTCATTTATTTATTATTGATATTAAGCAACAGTGAAAATATCGCCAAAACGCACGCACAACCTCCTAACCTCACAAATCGATTTGTCGTATACGCTATTCGCTCCCATATTTGTAAGGAAATATCGGACTCCCGATAAACTTGAGCGTTACGATAATGTTTTGAGCATGTGTAGTTGTCACAAAATAAACGTTATCGTATAGCGTAATTTGTGCTCAAAGTCTCTATTATCTAATGCTCTTATACCACTAATGGATATAACCACACGTTTTTGCCGGAGTACTTTTTATTACTTTCACTAATTTCAAAGGTACGGCATATTTCAAAGACTTCCGACAAAATTCGCGGAAACAATAAAACCGCATCCGGCAAAACCTTGTATGTGTGGTTATACACTAAAGTCCTATCTTGTTATAGTGCAGCCTGTTTATTTATAGTGTGGCGATATGAGACAATGTCACTATCGCTTTGTAATTGAATACACTTTGCCCAAGGTTTGACACAGTTTATTACAATTCGTTAATTGCTTTAAAGACAATATGCTTAAACATTTGTCAGCTTATTAGTTATTACATTCGTTTAAAAGACGTTGTTTAAATTTCAACGAAACCAATATTTTTTGCTTGTAGGTAAAAGAAAAAGTTTTGAAAAACTCCTTTTCCTATAGTTGCCGACTGTTAACAGAAATCTAGAACAACTGCTATGTTAGCTAAGGTAAAAGAAAGAATGTTCTCTTCAATATTCCCAGTGAAGGATTAGTATGAAGCTAGTAAAACTTCTAAAACTGAAGTTTCTAGAAAATACTTTTTTCGAATTCAGCTTTTCAGGGTTAAATTTATCATAAATCATTTAGAGAGCAAGAGTATATTAGTCTAAACGCAGCACACGTGCTCTCCACGGGATTCCATGACCAGGACGATATGAACATCACAAATTAGAATTTTCTGATCCCTTATAATACGAGTCGTGCATTGTACATGATAGAGACCTTTTTACCATTGTATAGCAGACCGAGATGTGGAATATCTCGGAAAGTCACGATTAGATAGATTAGTCAATGAATGTCTTCCAGAAGGATTTGTTTGCCGACAAGTTCTTCTTTCAAAAGCTTAATAAAATTTGTGGTCTGATAACTGTGACTTTCTCTCTTGGTACTTAATACTTTTTTTGAAAAGTCATCAAATTTTATACATTTTTGTCTTCTTATAAAGCTTGTGGATTCCAATGTTTCTAATTTTTGTCAGCATGATCTAGATTCTTTCATGTTTCTGGATTGCCATGATTATTTGTGGTTTCGCAGTTTCGGATTCTTGCTAGGCTGTTGGTCATGAAGGACCTAGGTTTCTGTAAATATGCAGCTTTTTGTTGACTTTCAGATTCTTTTAAGCGTCCGAGCTTTGTAAAATACTAAATTTTCCGGATCCTGCGAGTTCTTACAAAACCCCACGTGTGACGACTGTCTTATCCACAGTGAAGACGAGCAGTCTTTTCTGATTTTTTTCTATAGTAGAGTTTCAAAAAGTCAAATTGGTCTTTTAAGTTAGTCTGCTTATTGAAACAATTTTATATCTGGAAGTGGAAATAAAAAATGTGAATTCTTTACTGCCGAAACTCTCTTTAAGTCTAAAAGACATTTTTGACACATTAAATTATTTTTCTCAATATATTGCTTATATCTTCTTTTCTATTATTGAAATCCTGATTAAATACAAATCCAAATGTTTTGCGGATTAGTATTTAATAACACAGTTACCTTTTTTAATGAATATTTATTGAGTTTGTTTTTGGGCTTGCTTTACCATATTCCAGAAGTACTGATCTTTATTTACATATTTTGATCTGTTTCACGTCGTTATTACGGTTTTAGCATTATCGTCATTGATGATGGCAAGCTACCACTTTTTGTTTATGCATATTTGTTCACACAGTATGTGAAGGGTACACGTGAGTAACGATCTAAGTCACAAAATTTTTGTGTATATTTTTCTATGTAAGTCCTTGCAGAACATAAAACCACTCGAAAATCACATAAAATTGTGAGTTTAGATCATTACTCCTCTGTTGTACCCTTCATATGTATATCCAATTTGTCACAACTTGGGATGTTTAGTAAACGTCCAATAACGGGGAGAATTTTGGTTGTGTTTTGTACGTTATTGGAACATTTTTTAGATATGATCTGCACATCCATAAATATTTTGACAAATTTTGTACCAATATTTTACGTCAATGAACATTTGAACGAATCTTGTGTCAAAAATGAACCTCCAGAGAACATCCGTCACTATATGGGTGTGTGGTTCATTATCCTATGTGACGTCTCTTTTTCAGTAATGTTATTACTATAAGTAAACATATTAAAGGTTTTGTTAATGCTAGAGTGCATTTCAAAATAATTCTTAGTATTAGTTTTGAGCAGTCCAGATGATGATGAATAAACATGGGGTAATGTACTTGGTACATATTCAAAGTTACATTTTGTTCAAGGCTGCCAAAACAAAAATAGAGAACTCGAACAAAACGCTGCCCCCTTGATTAGCCGTTCGTGTGCCGTGAATAACCTACATTCGACGGCCCTGATTTTGTTAATTTGTTTATATTTGTTCATACGTACATCTTTTCTTTATTGTTAGAAAGGTAAAAAATCAATCAATTTATAAATTCACTTCCATAATTCGAAAACGAAGCGTCTGTCAATACAACAACTTTTTGTTAAATTTTATTGCTTTCTTCAAAATGCAGTATGCCGAATGCGTAACGGACGTGTTTCAATAACTTGACCTGTTTCGAGGAACCTCATAAAGTCATAATTCATGTTCCTTATTAGTCCTAAACTTTAGTTTTAAATAAACAAACTGAAACGAAAACAACTTTTAATTTAAACCCCTTAAAATATCATCTGAATGTAAACGAACATAATTAATTATATTTTTCTAACACTTAAACAAAGAGGATATGTTTTAAAAAGTAAACATAAAGAGGTTTTAGATACAGCTTAAACGACTACAAATTCTGAAAATCCAATTTGAATTGAATTGAAACTACATTAATCCTTAATTAATAATTAATCATATCGATGGTTAGCATTAAAAATACAAGCAAAAAATAATTGTACAAAAATAGAATTATCTACTAGATATTCTGCATTTCTGATTTCATTTCTTTTAAGTTAAAAACACCCTATACAAATACGTAGTATAAAATAATATTTCTTATTTACTGGAGTTTTCAGATACTACTTGTAAGAATTAATTTTTCATACCTTAGAAGTTTGATATTTCTTATAAAAGTTTTTATAGTTTAAATACTATTTTACAACAAAAATATTTTTGAATTTTGATAATTACCTAATTACTAGAACCTGATTACATTAGTAAAAACAAATAAGATCGAAACTACTACTTTTCTGACGAGTAATTCTATATCGAATTAATTTAAAGGCGTCGAAGAGAATGTTTATATTATTAAAAATTTAAGCGCCTCGTTATTAATGCAATCAAAACAAATAAAAAGAGCAGTGGCGTGGATTATTAACTAATAACCGTAAAATAAATCTTCCAAATCTAAAAGCAGTTGCGTCTTACAGATCATTACTGCAAAGTATCCTACAGATAATGGCTTAAATTACAACCAATTCGTAATTAAAAATTACCAACAATGAAAAGCTTGATTTTCAATCAATTTTAAGTATCTACACCATTGGCGAAATGTGTCTTCATATTTCCCGCGTACACGCCCCGCGCAAGTGTAACAAAGACCGACGCCGACTATTCAAAGCATGAAAATCGCACGAGGCCCGTTTCACACTAGTGCACATTGTATATAACGTTAACAGTAGATCTTTTTACTACTGTACGATCGGTAATTACGTCTGAGGTATTTTTTAAGCTCCTAGAGACAATTAGGGAACTTTTATCTGATTTGGGGTAGTGAATTACTTTGAACTTTAAAATAAATATTGTAGTGTTTTCATTGCGAAGTTGTGCTAAGTTGGTGCTTCTTGCGTTGGTACTTATTTACGTTTGCGCGTTAAGTCAGTTCCTCCATTACGTTGCTTGGTGTTGCTGTTAAGCGTTGTTCTTAAATTCGTAAATAAAGTTTTCTAATTTGTAACAGTTTTAACATTGTAAGAAAATAACAGTGAAGCCACCATTGGAATTTAGTTAGTGGAAAGTTCTTTTAGGCGAAGTGAAGTGCATTATTTTAAGAAGGTTTGAGAATATTTACAGTGTAATAATAGAAAGCAATAAATATTTAAACTAGAATATCATGAAACGCCGGTAGATATGAGGGAATTATCGTTAATGCGGTGATTCCTGAAAGATATCTTCAATATTCTTAATCAAGTGCAAATTACATTAGCCGGCGCACTTAGTTCTTTATTGAGAAATTAAAAGTTGGAACTTCAGCTAACCATGTTTTGAAGTGTCTATAAATTGTTAATGTAGTAATTTTAATTAGTAATTTTGTTATATTTTTATATAAAACTTAAGCATTCTGAAATTAGAGAGTGGGTATTGATTTCCTTATGTTTAAATTTTAAAGGTGCATGTTTAGTAAATATTAAAAAAATCATCATGCACCAAGGATAAAATTAACAGCAAACTTTTATTTATCTTATTAATTTAAAGATTTCGAGATCTTGCATTAAGTACTGAGATCTTTAAACTTAATACTTGTGTTAGTTTATTTAAATATTTATACTTAATGTAATTCATGTTTTTTTTTATATTTAGGAATATTTTACCAATGACAAATTTGTTGTAATTTGGAATCTAAGAGTGATGATAAATGATTGGGAAATAAGTTGATGATATTACTGCAGGGGTGAGTTGTGAGTAGTGAAACTCAAAACTATATTCTTATTATATGCCCTATAAAACAGTGTTTTATAATGGAAGCAACAGAAACTATAGAACATAATAAGGAACCAGTAGAAAGTTCAGAACAGATAGAAGTAACACCACCAAATGAAAATGATAGCAAATTGGAAGAAAAACTCAGTCCATCACCAGCTCAAATTGAATCAAGTAAAGATAATGAATCTTCAGAAGTAGTTGCAGAGAATAATTCTATATTAGAGACTATGGTAGAAGATGTTAATAAATCTGATGAATTGTCAATTACTAAAGATACAAATACAGAAGATAATAAAGAAGAAACCAGTATGGGTATGAAAGAAAATGAACAAGTTGATGCTCAAACGAGTTCTGTAATTACAGAAGATAGTTTTCCATTACAAAATGAATCTACCGATGAAAGTGATAAAATGGATGTTGATAACATTGAAAGTGAGTCGAAACAGGCGGAAGAAAGTACCTTAGTAGAAGCAGAAAGTACATCTATGGAAGTAGATGATGATGAAATAGAGGAAAATAAAAGTGATAAAGATACCTTTGATGTATTGGAATCGGATAAAACAAAAAGTGATTCTGTAGCTAGTACATCAGCATTAGATAAGACAGATACAACTTTAGAATCAATAATGAATGAGAGTAATACTTTGACTGATGAAGAAAAAGGTTGTATTGAAAGTACAAAAGAAAACAGTTCGAGTGTTGATGAAAGTGACCTTACTCAAAGTGCGGATAGTTCTCAAAAAGAACCTGAAAGTACAATTGAAGAACCAAGTATAAACTCTAGTATAGATGAAGAAAAAGGTGAAGCAATAGAATTAAAAGAAAATGAATCGGAAAAACGTGAATCTAATAATGCTTCACCTACACAAGAATCTGTAATCTGTAATAATGTGGATCAAGAAAGTTCTCAAGATGCAATGGAATGTTTACAAGATCCAATAGGAAGTTCCCAAGATCCAAGTGAGAGTTCCAAAGATCCAATTGAGAGTTCCCAAGATCCAATTGAAAGTTCCCAAGATCCAATTGAAAGTTCCCAAGATCCAGTTGAAAGTTCCCAAGATCCCATAGAGGGTTCCCAAGACCCAATAGAAAGTTTCCAAGATCCTATAGAAACTTCCCAAGACCCAATAGAAACTTCTCAAGATCCAATAGAAACTTCCCAAGATGCAATAGAAACGTCTGAAGATCCAATAGAAACTTCCCAAGATCCAATAGAAACTTCCCAAGATCCAATAGAAACTCCCCAAGATCCAATAGAAACTTCCCAAGATGCATCAGAAACTCCTCAAGATCCAATGGAAACTTCTCAAGATGCAGTAGATAGTTCTCAAAATGTAGCAGAAAGTTCTCAAGATGCAGTAGAAAGTTCTCATGATGCAGTAGAAAGTTTGCATGATGCAACAGAATGTTCTCAAGATGCAATGGAAAGATCTCAAGAGGTAGCAGAGAATTCTCAAGATAGGATAGAAAATTCTCAGAATGCTATAGAAAACTTGCAAGATATGATAGAAAATTCCCAAGATGGAATTGATAATTCGCAAGATAGTGTTAGTGAAAATCCTGTATTTGTACATGTCAACACTGAAAATGAAAAGGGAGATGATAAGAATAGAAATGATGCTCAAGGTAAATTATCTTTTAATTCTGTAGTAATAACAGTTATGTTAATTAGCAAATGTATAATACAGAAAATCAGGATGAAGAAGATTTTCAAAATAATCAGCCTCAAGAGGATCCAATTGCATCAGACGATTTTGCTCCTGTACAGATGGAAGAAGAAAATGATGAACAAGCTGTTGATGAAGAACAAGGTGCTAGTGAAGAATTATGCATTATACCTGATACTGAACGTGTGATATCGCAAGAAGAAAAAGATGCAGCAGCAACTATGGTCCCATTAAGAGATCCCACAGATACAAATAATTCAGATAGTCTTTCAAAAGATGTAACTGTAGGCGACATTTGTGATTCCACACAAGAAAAATATGTAATTTCAGCCTGTACTGATGAAAATGTAAATGCATGCATGCAATGTTGTTTGGTAAGTTGTGTGTGTACTATGTCCAATAATGGTTATTATGGTGTTGGTTTACTAAATATATATAATTATATATAAAATGCATTATTTTTTATTAAGATTCTGGTGTATAGTTGAAGATAAATTTATTTCGCAAAATTGAAGGTTATGTCTGCCTAAAATGACTATAAAGAAATGCCATTTGTGCTTTCTAATTTCTGTGTTATCAAGCTTTTAAATGATTTGCAAAGCTGTGACTCAAAAAAATATGTCTGTATATAGATTGGTGATATTTACAAACAGCCTAACAATTTGAAAATTAATGCTGCAAGGTCTTGGTGGGTTTTTAAGACTTTTCTCAACCATATATTTCTCAAATTGCTATCACATGTTAATCTCCAATATTTTCTTAAGAAAACGTATTTCAACTGAAATCTTTAAAAAATGGTTTTTGACTTATGCTCGCAAAAAGAAAATCGCTAATGTAAAAATTTGAAAATTGATATACGTTATCAGCCACGGCCACGAGCTGTGTCCAGCACTAGAGCAGGTTATTATTTTTCCAAAAATCAATGTAATTTTTTTTTGGATGCATTTAAAATACAAATATCAGAACTTACAGTTTCAATCCTTTCTTATTAATCCAAGATTATTGCACTTTTTTTCACAACTTTAAAAGTAATCATCAGTTTAAAATGTCAAAAAAATAAATTTCTTTGCATTAATTTTATTTATATTTAATTTTAGGTTATGTTAGTAAATTACATATACAAGGTGATGAAACATTTATAGTTCATACACTAACCTTCAAGTGTGAGAAATTAACAGATCTATGAAGATAGAGCAAAACAGCTGTAAGACTGGCAGCGAGTAATTACATTAGTAGCTTATTTGTGGATCAGTAGATGAACTCTAAATGTTGCAACCTGATACTGTACTACAGAATTAGGCTCACCAATCGGTAAACATAAAATATTTTTTAAATACTAGAACTAATCAAACTACACCAAAATCTTGATAAAAATGATACATGCTACACTGTGGTTGTATAATTAAGAATCAATTTCTTTGTGAAAACTATTTCTTAAAGAACATTTAGACCTATAAACTAATTTAAATTTTCTTGCGTCTTTTAACATCTGCAGAATTATGATGTCAAACTTTTTTTTTTCATCTTTTGGAACTCATTGTATATATTTCAGTGCTTTTATAATACTTCACCGATTAACCCTTGCTAACTTGATCGTGTATTGATATAGAATTGGGTATGGCGTACTGATTATGATTAGCTACTGCACAGACTTATTAAAAATTATATACGATCTAACAGATTCGGTATGAATTATCTTTGTTCTTTCTGAAGCATTTACTATAGGCGCTAAGCGAAATCCCATAAGTACTGCATACATTTGTCTAAACAATATGTTAATAATTGGTGTACTGAACAAGTACCATCCACAAATTGTCTGTTGGTTTGTTTTTGCACATACTGTCTTTTTACTGGGCAACTAGTCGAGGATTTTATCAGCACTTATGGGATTTTTTCTCCCTGTGGCTATAGGTCTCATTTGATTCAAATCTATATCGTCTTAAAGAGTATCGAAATTGCTGTTAAATGAGCCACTATAAAAAAAAAAGAAAGTTGAATGACATCATGATTCTTCTTGTTACTCACTCAGGGTCATATTATCTGATAAGCTGACTAGGCTAAAATCTTAGAGCGCCATGCTGGGTCCAATCGCTAAACTATTTACGCACAACATAGAGCAGAGGCACCAAATTAATCAAAGGCATTCAATTGTCTTAATCTAGTCCTGTTGATACTTATAAAAGATGCAGATAAATTTAAATTAATATAAAGATTCAAGAGTTTTTCTTTTAAATGAATAATTATCAACAAACATTCTGAATTTTACAACTACTGTATTTTGAGAATATAATTACTAGTGTTTGGATATTAGGTCGAATTTTAAGTGATAAACTTAATTATAAAAGACAGTAACATATGCAAAATTTTGGTTTTTATTCCAGGAGAGAATCTTGCTTTGAACTGAAATTAAACATCAAAATTTGGCATTTGTCTCGATTCTTTATATCAAAAAGCTTCTTATTACCTAGATTTTGACCTAATATCGGAACGCTAATAATTAGTGATGGTGTTTTTTTTTGTTTCAATGGAATCTGTACTTGCATCATGGTCACAAATCAATGATTGATATAAATAGTATCTCACAGATAAAAATAAATCTAATTTGGCAATTTTACATTATTCAGATGTACAGGGTGTCCCAGAAATTGATATCAATTTCTTTAAATTCTTTGTTTAAAAATACAGTGGTGCTTTTTTCAAGAAATAAATAGTTTTTGAGATTGAAATGAGATTTTCTGATTGGTTGTTATTATTACTATTTTTCAGATTAGGAAATATCATGATATTTACAATAAATATCAAAATATTTGATATTCACGATATGTATTGGTATCTGATATTTATAACAAAGCCTTGAAATCATGTAAATAAAAACATTTTATCACTATAATTACTAAATAAATATAAATGAAGATAAAAAAAAATCTTATGAGAACTTCGATGGCTTTGATAGTTACGCATCCGACTATCAACTTGATGGTCATGGGTTTGATCCTCAGTCAGGATCCTGAGATTTTTCACATGAAAAGACTATAAAAGTATACTATCCTTAGGGAGGGGTTTAAAGCAGTGAGTTCCATGTCGTTAAAATGAGTTGCATGGTAAATATTTCCAGATTCGGCTGATAGGTGGTGAAATGACTATAGTATTTAAAGACATGAAGTCCAAGAGAATCGTGATCTGAAGCTTCAACCATAAAATACAGAACAAAAAAACATGATTGATTTTTGAACTTTTTCTGATCAATAAAGAGTAGACAATTCATGTATCAATTGCTACTTTTATACACATTCTTTCTTTTAAAATGTTAATAATTTAATACAAACACCTAGAGTTTTAATCTCAAGTATTCATTAAATATTAACTAGATTTGGTGATGGCGATGGCGATGTAATACATATAGAAAAATCAGTTCTCATGTGAGATTCGAACTTACATCTGTGATAATCTGTATCACTGCTTTTCTAATTAAGCCAGCCAACATTACTATGCATTTGGTGGAGTCTGACATTTGGGCGTGGGCCGATTGAGCGCGAAATATTTTTTTTATTTTATTTTATTTTATTTTGAGGTTAGTTAATAATCCTGGGTCTAACTTACTAACCTTTTGAATCGCTGAATGAAATTCAAGATTTGTTAAATTGGTTTGAGGTAAATTTAATTTCATTATTCAGTGAAAAGAGATTTAAATTTTTACATGTACGTATAACATTTCAGAATATTTTATTTACTATCGGATAATTACATAAGTCAATTAAATTGTGACGGAAACTGTAGGAAACAATAGTTGAAAATTTACAAATAGGCTTAGATATACTCAGAAAGGGAATTAAATATTTTTTTGTTTTTTATTCAAATGACTGCGCCCAAACGTCCTGGCTCCCATTTGTAGGCATTTCTACAGTTTGAGAGTAAATTAATAGACGTGTACCTGGTTGTAATGTGAATCCTGCAGGGGTAGGCTTGTTGCAATGAAAAATGATATAATTCATATTTGTCGCTACAACACCGGAGATAAATGCAAAAAAGCAAATATGACTTAGTAGACCACAGACTGAAGTTGGTGAATGGCAAGATAATTGTAAAGTTGCAAATATATACAGTGCAAACAACAAGTATTAGACAAATCTTTTTTTACAAAATTCTAGAAAATATCCTCCTATTTAACACTATATAGGGTGTAATCAAAATAGTTAGAAAAAAATTTAATAGGTAATAGCTGATGCTGAGAAATGTCCATTGACATTTTTAATTTAAACGGAGCCCCTTTTTGAAAAAAGGGTGGGTTTCCACATTTTGAGAACGGCTGGTATATACCCCATAAAGATTAAAATTTGTTGAAGTTTGTTTCTTTGTTAAAGTTACAAGAATTCCAGTTCAACGTTTCGAGTACAGAACTAATCTATCCTATTTACCACATTTCATTAAAGATGGTCAAATAATTAATTATTGTTAATTTAAAGCAAAGAAAAGAGAATCATCCAATCGAAAGACCTTCAGAAAGGTGTAAGGCGTCAATATTTGATCCTCTTGAATATTAGGATAATGGTCTTCATTGTTTTTTAATGTGTTATCTATTCGCTTAGGGGGATAAACCACCGTTACAACAAAACAAACACCAGTAAATTATAAAAATATTCTCACATTTAAGAAAGATCTGTTAAATTATTACCTTGACCTTCTTCAGTTATGCATAAACGACATACACAAAAAATACTAAAACACCCCGATAATTAATAAAGGTTGAACATCAGATAAATAAAGAAGAACAATGATAATAAGAAAAATCACGCACAGAGCACAAGAGACCCTTTAGGATTAGAAAACTAAAGTGTTGTAAAGGCTTCTCTTTTATGTTGATACAGATGGATAGCAAACAACGTCAACATAACTCTCTCAATCTAACCCAATCTCTTGCGATTTTTTTCTTATTACTTTGTTTTAAATAGAAACATTTTGTATTTCAGAAACTCTCAAACAAAAGGGGTATTTTTCTAGGAAATAAGGGGAGGTTTCTTAAAAAAATATTTTTGTCTTGATGTTAAATTTTTTCTAACTATTTCAATTTCACCCTATATATAGCTTGTTGGAGTTGTAATAATAAATAAAGGACCTAGGAGCTACAGTCTCTTGCACTTTTTATAAAACAAACAGTTATGTACAATGTGTCTCAAATTGGCGGCTCATCATTGGGATCCTAAAAACCATAAGAGGTATGAAGTCGGTTAAATTAGAAAAAAAGCTGCCTATTTTGGAGATCAATTTACTGATGTTTTTGCTTTTTCAAAAAACTTCAAGCTTACTTGATGTTCTTTAAAAACGAAAATATCCGATTTTCTTATGCAACAATTGCTAAAACAAAAGAAAGATGCTTTTAAGATCCTTTCCTGAGCGTTAATTAACAAATAGCATCAAATTAGCAACTAACTAGTATTTTTAATGCCTAGTAAAGTATCTTAAGAGCATTTTTTTGTTTTAACAATTGTTGCATAACAAATGCAATTTATTTTATAAAAACCAATGATTTTTATAATGTTGAATGTCTTGGCACACTATGTGAAAATGGTTTTCACTTCATAACTTGGCAAAACAAAAGAATAACTATGTTAAACCTTGCATCACTGAAAAGCATTTAAACGTGCTATTTAACAATATGAAAACCAAGTAGGCATTCCATTTAAAAAAATTTGCGTTTATGTTCTACTACTGAAACAAAACAAGACATTCGTGAAAATGATTTTTTTTGTGTTTGAGCGTACATTCTCTAAAACCCTTTCTTTGCTGTTCTTTTTGTATCTTGGCTCGTTTCTGAGATATTCCACTTTAAAGGATATATTAGTGAAAATATCTAGTAAGTCGTGAACTTCTTTGAAAAAAACAAAAACATCAGTAAATTGGTCTCCAAAGTAGGCAACCTTTTTCTGATTGAACTGATTCCATATCTCTTACGGTTTCTGAGATCCCAATGGTGAACCTTGAATATGGAACACACTGCATATCATGATATATATCAACTGACATATCACTCAACCCTGCTTGTAATGCTACACTTTTCTGTTTTGCAATGAATCGAGATTACAAAACATTAAAATGTTAATGTTCTGTTCAATCTTGATAATGTCACTTTTTGTCGAACACTCCATAATAATTGGCAGAAATAATCTTACATCTCCCTGCATGCTACTGAGCATATTGTTTAATTTATCTCAAAGCTAAGATGTTTCAAAAAACACTAATTCTCATGTTTTTAAGATATCTAGACCTTGACTGTTATTGTTGGGACACATCCTATAAGATAAAAATTTGCATTTTAGTTTGAAGTAACATTAGAAACAAATTAAATTCAATAATAACTTCTTCTTAAGAATCATATTCAATTATTTTGGTAGATGTCCAGACCATTGGTTGTAACTTATAATAATTATATGATGTTAATTTGCTCTGAAAGTTTTAAATATCTGGAGAAACGAGCATCTTATGAAAAAAATGTTCGAAATAAAAAATTAATATTTTCGCGGAGGAAATCCATAAGTGCTAAAATTAGCCCTCTCTCCTCACCATTATGGGCGGGGGCGGAGGGTAACTTTGAAATCTTAAAATGGAACTCCCATTTTTTATTGCAGATTCGGATAGTACGTCAAAAAATATTATACTTTTATTGGAAACATTTTTCTCGATTCATTGTAGATAGCGCTGTAATCAACATTTAATTTTTCGATTTCTTCAATTAAATTCATTTTGTTTAACAAAAATTTCAAGTGTTTAGAACAAAAAAGTAATATTTTTTATTGCAAAATCGATTGTATTGGTTCTCAATTGAAGAAATTCAAAAAATTTAATTTCGTCGATTACAGCGCCATCTATAATGAATCGAAAAAAATGTTTCCAATAAAAGTTTCATATTTTTTGACATACTATCCGAATCTGCAATAAAAAGTGGGGGTTCCCTTTTAAGATTTCAAAGTTACCCCCCTTGCCCCACCCATGAGGGGGTGGAGAGGGAACTAATTTTAGCACTCATAAATTTCCTCCGCGAAAATATTAACTTCTTATTTCGAAGATTTTTTTCGTAGAATGCTTGTTTTCCAGATATTTTCAAATTCCAGGTTAAAAAAATCACCCTGTATAAATATCTTAAAACTAGTAGCAGCTACCGTGTTGTTTTCAAGGTCTGCAAATTACTAATTATTGAATTGATATATAAATTTTATTCAAAACTGAACCAAATTTGTGCACAAGTTAAAACCTAACCATTTGAAAAATACTGAACACTACAGCTTATTTACTAAGGTTGTATTTAAATAACTTTTTTTTTTATTCTATTCATTAAAATATTTCACATGCCTTAGTGAAATTTATTTTGTTTGCTTTCGTAAAATGACTCATCAATTTTACTTCTAATAAGGAAAGTTAATTGAAAAAAAAAGTAATTTGCTTTATAACGGGAATTCAAATTGAAAAAAATATTTTGGTGGATAATTTAGAATGTGTGATGGAAGCTGTTGATATTTTGATTTTATTTTGTAGCAACTATTTGAATTTTTGGTTACATATAAATTACGTTAATTGCAAAAAATGTTATAAATATGACACTCATTCATTGCACATTCTTAAGATATGGAGTTTTGAATATTTGTGCTAGAAAATTATTTGTTAAATAGAAACCATAGATGTAGTAGTATTTATCTTACTGTTACTAGTGTATTGTTGCTCGAGAGCAGTATCATTTCGTGTCCAAAATTCTCAGTCTTTTAATTTGATCCGCTATGTATGTATTTAGGGTTGCTTGCATATTTGGCACATTAATTCATGAAATTGAAGGCTTTGGACATACTAGGATAGTTTTGCTCTTAAGTGACAGTATAAAATTCTAGTTTCTTTGGAGACAAATCTCAATCATTGATTACTATAAATATGGTTTCTATTAGTAAATATCTGTTTGTCTTTTATCAAAATTAAATAAGTGTGACTTTATATCATGTTATTTAATTTATTTAAATAAAAAAAAGGAAATTGAAAAAATATTCTAATATCTATCTTTTTATTTATTTTTCTTTTTTCAATTTGGTCATTGACCACTAGGGTCATGTGACCATGTGAATTTGATCCCAAATCTGAAAAATTTCTTCTTAATTTCAAGCTCAAACTTGCAACGGCCTAGTATGTACACCTTCGTTCTGTTTGTGCCATTTACATTATGCAAAGTGTATGAGTAGCAGATGTCATATCATTACATTTTATGAGTTGATTTTGACATTTATTGACTGCAGTTGTCATTCTTATTAATGCAGAGTATAAAAGTAAATTAGTTCTGTATTTAAGAATATACAAAATGTTTCAAGACAGATCTATGCGCTACTAGTTTCTAATTGAAGTAAATGTCTTTCAACTCTCTTCTTTTGTACAGTTTGACAATTTTGAATCCTAACATAATGCCCTGCTACTCATTATTTACCATGGACTTTATTAATATACATGATGCCTTACTTAAGGCGAGTTTATTCATAGCTCTGTTATTTATAAAGCTAGACAAAAATTCAAGAAGCATTGTTTTCTGCACTAGATTTTCTATTAACGAATTTTGTTTTTCCATATACATATGATAAAATGACACTTTTATCTTAAATATAATGATACTGATATTTTCACATATTTGGATTCCCCATTAAATCTGCATTTCATTGATAAATAGGGTTGTAATATTTTATCCTTTAGCATTTGTTGTCAAAAAACTAGAAACCTTTCAATTTGCAGGTTTTGCATTAGCAGGCTGTGACTCACGAACTGTTTTAAGCTACAGTAGTTTTTTTTGCACATGTATGACCATAAGTGGCTGTCAGAGTGTACCCTGTATATTTTTTATCCATGAATTGATACCAAGTAGTGCATAGCTACGATCACTACTCTACTTTTTGAAATAATCGTCAGTTTATGAAAATTAATAACAATACCAATGTTATCTAAGGCTTTGAAGAGCTTTAAGTACTGTATTTTATCCAAAACTGATCAGAGTTGGCAACCTGGAAATTATTTTGTAAAATACAACAGAAGTATTTGTCTTTGACTCTTGTGCAGGGTCTTCTTTGTAGTACATTATTATTATTTTCTAGTTCTAAAAGGTAATTCTTACGCCATGTCAATGCTCAGTGTGGAAGTTGTATTCTAATTATTTTTAAATGATATTTTCACATTTTCTTATTCTCTATCCACTGCTGATTGCAGTAATGCTGTGTTATAGGGCACCAAACCTAACAATTTTGACATTATTCACTTCTCTTATTAAATGTAAACAAATCATCTTGGCATAGCGAATAAGCAATTTTATTTTAAAACCTTAAACGTGGTCAACATTAATTCCTTTATCTTCAGAAAGATTTAGATTTTGATGATCTTTTTTGCATAGGGTGACTGAAAAATGTGGAATGTAGTTTACTCAAAACCTTTTTCAATGAAACGCCTTGTATATTTTAATATTTCCATATTTGGTGTTCATCATTATTGCAATACTATAACGCCTTACAGTCCTGGCTTTATTCGATTATTTGTTGTAAAATGTCATACAATTTTATGATTGCCCTGGTATAATTGACGAACTTCTCAATTTTAAGAATTTTTTAGTAAGTTAGGGTCCATTTTCTAGTGTGAAATGGCATTTTTCAATCCATATTCAATCATATCATTTATTTTATCTTTCTCTGTTAGGTGATAGTAATATGGAAGGAGGAGGGGCTATGTATCATTAAAACTGCTATAAATATGTTTTTGAACTATACTAGAGCAAGCTGATAAATTGAACAAAATCTTGCATCAAACAGTTAAATATTGCCAAAACTGCTAGTTTATCATTTAAATAATGGTATCTTCTATGTAGATAGACTATACTATCACTAGAAGTAATTATTATTTGGCAAGCAGTTAAGATTCCGTGGAACTAGGGCTAATAACACATTGAAGATGATTAACTTGATGCTTATCATGAAATGTATGAATGTTATTGGAATATAATCATAATTGATGGTTTTTAAGCAATTGCTATTAGACATAAAGACATTCCATTTGTTAATTATTCATAAAAGAAAATATTTGGATGACTGTTATTTCAATCATTCGATGATTGTTTTCTATGTTCCTTGACTTAAATTCTTCTTTCTTTACTAATAGTTCTTGATATTCAATTTTGAAGTTAACTGTAGATATATTGTAATTATACATTTCTTTTATCCAGGAGCTTTTTTATTAGCATTGCATCATTGTGATTACTGTTATAATATTAAAATAAAAAAATTCCTTGCTCTAGCATGCTTCTGTTCTAGACTATTATTACTAAAAATAAAAGAATGCAATACTTTGTGTTAACTGTTTCAAACCTACTCATTGCTTTTGAATATTGCATTGCATGTGCATAACACATTCACACTAATAATGCATCTCGAACTTTTCTGTTATGATGGCTTATCAATTGTGATTCGAGGCACGTTGGATAACATAAAATGTAGACTTACTAGGGTGTTCTTTGACTTTTATGAATTGATAGCCATTGTTTTTTTTATTAATGCAACCTTTAACATAGATGTTGTAGTGAAAGCAGAAAGCATTGAGAAAATGTAACTTTCAAAGCCATGCGTTTTAAAAAATTAACACAAGCAAATTGGCAAATTCATGACAACTAGAAAAATATTATTTCAAATGGAACTTCAGTCAGTTTACTCTTGTTATGGAATTATCAAGCTTCAAAGTTCAAAAGGTTTTTGCATGCATCATAGTTATTTTTAAAAGCAATTGGTGATTTCACTAAGAAAAGTTGTTGGAGATTATCTGCTATGTTCGAACACTATTTCTAATTATAAAGGGTGTTCCTGTAAATCATCATGCACACACATCATCATTGTTTCTTCTAGTGAAACCCCATGTATATTTCATTATCTATTGATTTCTCGTTTAATGTGGTTATAGCTATGAGAAAAAGAGGGTAGATTACCTGTAAGATCAAAAATGCATGCTTGTTTAACATCATTTGTTTGAGAGAACTTGTACTATTACTACCTTCAAGAATTACATTTTGATGGAAGTAAGCAGTAAGATGAGATTTAATCACGTGATATTCAAGCAAATTGAGCTACTATGGAATAAGAAAAAATGCAGTAAAGGAAAGCGAGCAAAATTATAACCTAAAAACTGTTGCTATTTCATTATTTACTGTTCTGTTTTTTCAGTTGATTATGTATTTAAATCCAAAACTAAAATATACAAGATGAACAATAATTATGTAATCTGAAGAACTCAACTATTAACCTTCCTTTTTTTAAAAAAATACTTCCCTTGTGTAAAAATCTAAGGGCTCTCACGCGGTTCAGAACAAATGGAGTTAACTTTGTTTACTTCAAAAGTATTAAGAGATTACCTCTAGGTGTATTAAAAAAAATGATATAGACATAAAGAACTTGTGATGAATTCTTAAACATAGTATACAGGGTGTTGCAAAATAACACCAACAAACTCTTTACGAAGCATTTTTTGTTAATGGTGTTTTGCAGAATTCTGCTTCATTTAGAAGTTATTGATATTTAAAATTAAAAAAGTATTACATGTAGGAACGCTCATAATCTATAAAGATATTAAAAATTTTAGATCCTGAGTTGAATACTGATTACAACAACGTAAGTTGTTAGGATTGAGATCTAACCATTTTTTTTGTTGTGATGTCTCATCAGAGTTTCTGGGGTGTCGCTAGGTGATCTGATAAACACAAACAGAATACATCCACCTAGAGTTGTTCTTATTTTAAAATGCAAGTTTTCTAAAACTGCATATTCCCTTCTAAATGAAACAGAATTCGGCAACATGCAATTGATTAGAAATGCTTGTTTTGTCATGATAAATCTACCTTACAAGATTGTTGGTGTTATTTTGAAACATCTACTTCTTTCCTTATAGAGTTGTAGCAAGTTACAGAAGTCGAACATAAGTGCAACCTTTTCGTGTTATTCAATTATTTATTATGAAATGATATTTAATTACTTGAACTGTCCTAGTGTAAACATAGCTAATTTGTTTCAAAATTTAAACGAATTAATTAGTCAATAGTGTATTCTAATGCTTTTCTATACTTCCTCCTATTTGTTGATAAACGTCAATTCTCTCTTCGGAAGTTAGTAAATTCAGAAATTAAGATGGCAATTTATTAATAAAACTTAATTTTGATTATTTCTACTGTTTTGAACAAATTCTACCTTTATCACTATTTTATCACAAAGCCATTTCATACCTAATATCTTAACGTTTATTAAGTGTACAATTATTCTTTGTGAATAGTCTGACAAAACAAATCATTAGAAAATCGAGCGAAAACAATAAACTAAAGAATAATAAACTTACCGATTAATTTATTTCTTGTTTGTTGAGTGTTTTGATCAATGCACCTGAAAACTATTGAGTAACTATTTTTTCTTCTAGTTCTTATTGCCGCCCACATTTTCAAAAAAGGTAATTTTATTACACAGCTCTGAAAATAAAAACAAATATTACAGTTTTGTTAGGTTAGAAATACATATGTACTGTAATATAGTTATATTTGTTTTACTATTTATAATAAGTGAGAATCTTGCTTATTCTTAGTATATTAGTAAAATGATTTCTTCTATTTACTTACAATAAATGGATCTACACTAAGATATACCGAGCATAAGCCACCTCTTAACATTAGTTTAGTGAAGCCTAAAAACGGTAAAAATGTATATTTCTTTTAAGTCATGCAGTGCCTCCAAAAATGCAATGCGCATGATCATAAAACGGGCGTGGCAAATAATAACGGTCCCAACAAGAACACGTGCACTTGTCGAGTTTGCGCGTTATCGTCTTCAAGGTGTTGCAAGAGTAGTTGCAACAATCTCAAACTTCTTTTTCTAATACGGTTTCACTTTTGGGTTGGTTAGTATATAATTCCTACGTATACGGCTTTAGTAGTGTAAATTTTATGTGAGACAATTTATTGAGGTTATGAGTCTGTCAAAACTAAAGGGTTATGTGGGGAAAGGTAGAGTAATAAGAACGGTCTCATACTTTTCTGTTTAAAAACAGATCTAAATGTATAAGAAGATGTTGCATGTTCCATACAGTCATATGTGCCATCATAATAATTCATAGCCACATAAAATGGCATTTTATTGTTTTCTTCAAAAAAACAAAAACAAATTCACACCACTAATGCGTGCTCTTGCAATTTCAGAAGCGAAACATATGAAAATCAATTATTTAAAACGGGAATGTTTGTAGCTTCCATTTATCATGTTTACCCGTTAACAGTCTAGAATAATAGTTGCTTTTAGTGACAGATTCCTAGCTAGTGTTTTCTTGTTTTATTTTTTAATTACATTCTTACTCTCTCAGAAACTAGTATTTTTGTAAGTAGAAGTCGATAACAAAGACCGTTTTCTGATAATTTATGTTTTGAAGTCAAACCATCGAAAAACCTAAACTTATTACCCTATCTTCCCCTACCAGTACTACTAATTGTAATCTTATTGATAGAAATAATGGTTATAGTACTAAGAAATGAAAATAATTCAATCTGTATATACTTACATTACTACTTGTAAATACTAATATATTTCTAATTACTAAACTTTTCGTTTTTTATGTTGGTCTTGTCATTTATGTTTCTGAAACATTTGTAGTAAATACACAGTTTCTATAATATGTTAATATATAAACTACAAAAATAGCAAATAGAAGTTGAATATGCCCACTTACATCAAGTACTACTGCATCCAAATCCAATGCGATCATACTGCAGACATAAAACAAATGTGAATTGTCAAAATCAAGCCGACTCTGTTGATGGCACCCAATCTAAATGAGAATGCAAATGTCACGCCATTACGTGTGGTGGTTTATTGCTCTCCTGACAGTTACAGAGTATAATTTTGACTTTAAAGATAACTGAATCCAGAAACACAAATATAGTGAATGGAAAAAACACCTTTTCACAAGTTTGTGACATGTTTCTCACTACACGCATGTGCAGATTTTCTATTTTCCATAGTTCAAAAGAAAAAACCACTCCTGAGCCATCTTGTAGGCAACCCAACATACTTGGATGTAATCGTACGGTTCGAGCATGTATGCCACATTAGGCGTTTACGAAAATTAAACAGTTTGCACCAATTGCGTTCGAAAATTGTACCGGTATTTGCAACTCACGGATAATAGTGAACGTATGATAGATAACCAAAACACCTTGCATATTTCTATAAAAAACACAGGACAAAATACATAATAATAAAACGTCATTGTAGTCAGTCAGTCAGTCAATGTAAAATACCGCCGTAGGCGGCTGGCTCCTTAGAGGACTTAACCTCTCTTAAGCCTGGAGGATGTGGATTGTTGGAGAATAGGGAAGTCGACGGAGCGGTACGTTGGAGAAGGAAGTTGGTGGTAGTCGATGTCATGTCATGTCACGTACCAAGCAGCCCACACGCCCGTCCCCGGGATGATGGTTGGTGGCGACGGTGGAGCAGGCCGGAAGCAGGTCCTCCATAATCCCCGCCGATGTCGATAACCCAGGTTGGTGGCATACCCAAGGACGGCCAGCGAGCCGTCACACAGAGACGACGAGGAGTTCGACGCGACGGTTCTTTTCAGAACGGTGTTGGAATTGTGTAATGAGAAGTGTGAGAGTGTGTATATGTTAGAGTAGTGGTGTGTAAGTGTCAGGTGTGTATAGTGTGCCGTGGACTAGTGCAAAACTGTTCCGGCATTTGCCTTAACCACTGGGAAAACCACGGAAAAACCCAGTGAGAACAGTGTGGAGGTTGTGGAATGGGTGTGGTGTAACGGGAATTATTGGCGGGAAGAGTAGCGGATTGGCGACGAATTTCCGGGCGCAGTGGTGTTGGTACCTCGAGGAGCCTCGGGCTCAAGGGTTTGGAAGGGAAAGGAATTTGGTGATCACGGCCCGGTAGCTACCCGGGCCGATCGGATGAGGCTGAGATGTTTGGATGGAGTTGGCCGGGCCTACGCACCCCTACGCAGGCACCGGTTGGTGGTGGAGCGGCCGTTGATCCATTTACTGCATCTAGGGTTGGTAGGATAAGTGGCGGTCGCGGTCCTCTGGCTCCCCAATTCCTGAAGACCGACGGTCGGTGGGATGATGCAGCAGTGCGACCTCAAGTCGCTCCGTTGGCGGTGAAAATTGGGCCAGGCCTGTGCCCCCCATACACAGACTCTGGAGGGAGGGATGGCGCGTTGGTGGTTGAGCCCGTACTCTTCGTCGCCGATGCACCACGCTCTCGCTGCAGACCGGGTCGACTGCCTCGCTTCGCACTCGAGGCCGGAATGCCCGCGACGTCATTGTAAGCAAACCATTTCCTTTTATTGGGGTTCTGCTGACATCAAGCTCCGCCCAATGCATTCAACCTACGTTGGAGCTGGTGAATGTTCAACCTAACCTCAAAATCGACATGTACAGATGTATAAGGACACAATAGATTAAGTTGTTATTTGGCGACGTTACAGAATGATTTATAAAAAATTGTAGTTTTGTGATAACAAATATGGCGAATATTAAAGGAAAGTGCTCGCTACCGTAGATCATGTCAAATGGTGAACCGGTAGAATTTTTGTAAACGCCTAGAACCACCGTGCAGGGTAATTACTACTTAGATCGTATAAACTACTGGAGAAATTACGAAATTGGCGAAAATTGCAAAGGGTGCGACATCTCGCGTATTACTTTCGAACTACTAATAATGGGAAAACCAGTCGTGTGACATTTGTTTTCTTACCTAGATTGAACGCCATTTATTACCTATTTTCTTAAGTAACCCTAACAGTTCTGCATATTAAAAGTGCAGAGTTCTAATCGTGTGTCCTCAGCGTAACTCCTACAAAAAGCGGGAAATTAGTTTGATAACAAACCATCGATGATAATATTTTAGAATCTCTATAATAGATATCACGACGATTGAAAAACTACACGTTGCCAATATTTTATTGTAATTGCGTGTAAACACTGATATACCTGGCGTATATGATTCCAATTTAGTTTCGTTTTTCTAAAATCTGAAATAAATAGTGTCTTAAATCGGTCAAGTTTTATTTTTCATGTAGAAATCGCAGCTGTAGGCAAGAATGCGCTATTGTTTTTCGCAATTGTTTACAACTGCTTGGAAAAACTACAGGTATCTACTGACTATATATGGCGACATCTATCGGAATATAGCTGTATTATCATCTAACGGCGTTTGGAAAGATCAAAAGATTTTTGAAGAGTTGGTTTACTTGTTAATAACTACGTTGGTGTATTGTTCACAATGTATCCGTCGTGTCTCAGTTTAAAAGATAGAACGGACAGTTTTACTGACGCATGCGCGATTAGGACTACATTATTTGTCAAAAAGTCAAAACCATAATCATTCTATGACCACAATTAAATAAAATATTTTACTAGCTATATTGCTTGTTAATCCCTATCATGTTGACGGTGCAACAACTAATTAACAAATCTTAAAACCCTTGAAAAATAGACGCATTCAATGCACGTAACAATATAAGTTTAATTCTGGAGCTATTCAAATTAATTGAACAGCGTAAGCAGGCTGCAACTTTCGTTTGGAATATTAAATCCCATTCCAAATGGAGGATGTCACAGAAATGTAGCGGTAATTCTTTACGCTACCAACTGCAAGGCGATTCGTTTGCATCGAACGCAACTGAGCGATTTGGATCGCTACGTGCATTGAACGTGCCTTTGTATAATCTAATAACCTAACACTTCCATTCAGTGACATTTCACAAAATTGTCTGTTGTGTTCGCCATCTTCGTGATCGTAACGCGCAAAAGATCTGTCTGGGAACTTAGAAACCAATACTGAGCTCAAATTAAACCAATATAAGTTTTATGTGAAACATATATTGAGGTATCATGTCAAAACTGAGAAGTTGGTTGGGAAGAAGTAGGAGGAATTTTTTCTGTGATTATTTTATGTCTGATGACAACAGTGGCAGTAGAATAAGAAACCGGAAGATAAATGTATGCATTTGCATTATATGTAAACAGTGGACTGTATTATGAACGTTTGTTAACGTTAATAAATGGTTGTTGATTCATTATACAATCCACTTACTTTGAATTTTTGAATTCTTCATACTTACTACGTTTCTGAAATTTATAATTACAAATTGAGCCCACAATTTGAGGTTATGTTATGTACAACAATTGATTTGCAGACTATACAGTGCTTGTATTTTGTCTTCAAGCCATTATGAATTATTGCAAATTTCAAGTTAATGAAGTTTGAATTAGCAAGGCTTTAGTTTAATTAACCGTAAGTAAAATTAGTTTGTGCGGAAGCTATTATTGAAAGATTAATGACAGTGTGTATTAGTGTATTAGTCATTCATTACTTTTGTATTCTTGCCGCCCTTGTGCAGTGCATCCTTTGTATGCCCCTGTTCGTAATTGTAACTAAGATTGTAGTTTTGGGTGGAGGGGAGTTAAATAATTACAACTAAATACAAGTCTCAAATGTTTATTTGTAATGAACAATACAAAGATCACAAACAAAAATTTAAATCTCAAGGGGAGGATTTGAACCCCAGACCCCTCTAAGCATGACCTTGAATGGCTTCACTATTTCATGTAACTAAACGAATGTTAAAAAATATATACACCCTGTATATGGAATGTAATGGTGATTTTTAATATTTTGTTTTTGTTCTTGTCAGATGTTTTGATGAAAAGATCTCAAGTTTTTTGTTTTTTGTAATATTTTTTTTTAAGTTTTCATATCTTAAAAAATATGAATAAATAGTAGTGGAATAGAATGGCAAATTTGCCATGAAGTAATGAAATTTAGATTTAGAACCTGAAGTACTTACAATAGGAAAAACAAAAGAACATATGTGTGTCCTTTTTCATAAAGTGGTTTTTTTCTTAATTTTTCTAAAAAGTAATGGTGTATAACTACAGGATGGCGGGGCATTCCTACAGGTATACCAAGTACAGTGTTTATTAATTTCATTTTTTAATAGTAATATATTGTAGTATGTACATCCTTTGTAGGCTCTATTAGGGAGACCCGCAAGTGCTGTAGCCTCCCTGTAATGGGAATGTTATGCTACTGGCAAATGATCACAAAGTTCTATATGCCATTTATTTCAGTTGAACATATTACTATTTGCATACCATAAAATCTTGATAGGAAAAGCAATAATTTATTATTAATAAAGGATAAAATGGCAAAAGAAAATGGATATGTGACCAAAATGCAAGCTTTTCAGTATTTTTTATATTTTATATAATTAGCAATTGCTACTATGTATTGAGTTTTCTTTTTTTATTCTTAATATAGCCTCGGAAATCAAAGTATTCAGTAGCAAATAATAAGAAAACTTCCTTTGTTTGTGATGATAATTGTTTAAATTCCTTAAAAGACAAATATGGCGATTTGGTTGTATTTAATTCAGAAGGAGATTTACGAGTTAAAAATTTATCATCAGGAATTAATAATGATAATATGGTTGCTAAAGTTAAGTTCCAAAGGAAATGTATGGAATGTGGAAAAAAGATTTTAAATGATGAATTGAATTTATCATGGGAAACTATGGAATTTTGTAATGAATTATGTTTATGTAAGTAATATTTGAAAATGATGGTAGACTTGACAGCGTAATAATGCTAACGTACTTTTTAGCAAAATACCAAAAACGTATAGGTTCAAATTGTGCAAATTGTCAATCGGAAGTACGCTCAAATTGTTTGGGAAAATATTGTGTTCGATTTGGGTATGATATTCGACAATTTTGTAGCAGCCTATGTTTAGAAGAATACAAAAAAGGTCTTAAAGTATGTTCCTATTGTCAAAAAGATATGTCAGGTGGTGGAGATGGATTTCTGGCGCCTGTAGGTGATAAAGGACAATTTAAAGATTTTTGTACTCAACAGTGTATGGAAAAGTATGATATTATGAGTAATAATCGTGAACAGCCAATTCTTAAACCTGGTAGTATATGTTCAGTTTGTCTTAATGAAAAACCTATTACTATTGAATTTGAACATGATAAAAAAATGAATTTGTTTTGTGGAGAGCCATGTTTTGTTGCTTTTAAATTTGTTAACAATATTACTCCAGGTATTATTTTGACATCGTATTATTTTTACTATTATTCAATATTATTTATTTATAGGTAAATGTGATATGTGTAAGAAATACTTTGATAACAAACTGCTAGAAGAAAATTCAATGTATTATGATAATGCACAACACAGCTTTTGTTCCAAAAGTTGTCAGAATATCTATATAATTGCACATAGAAAGATCGTGCCCTGTAGTTGGTGTAAAGTGAAAAAATACAATTTTGACATGATAAAAAGAAATTTCAGTTCTGGTCCACTGCTTATGATGTGTTCATTAAATTGCCTCAGCTTATATCAAGTTTCACTAAATGCAGTCAGTACAAAAAAGTAAGTAGCATTGGATGGTGTGAGAATTTGGCGAAGGAAACTTTTATTATTTTTATTTTGCTTGAAAGCTTATGTATATTGGGCTGTAAATCTAAACAGTTTAATTTTTAGAGTCAATTGTGACCACTGTCACAAAAATTTACAACCTTTGTATCATCTTACTATGTCAGATGCAACAATACGTAACTTTTGTTCATATGCTTGTGTGATGGCGTTTCAAAGTCAGTTTCCTAAATCACCTATTACTCTAAATGAACCTGAAGAACCTGTACCAACAGGAGGACCTAAACGAACTAAAAGGTTCATATCAAAAAATTCTGAAGCATGTAAGTAATTTAAACAGAATTGTAGGAGTTGTGCATGTTTCAATGAAATACATATTGTATTTGTTTTTATCAGCGGTTATGCCAGCAGATGTGCCAACTATTCCTGTTATAAGTAGTGTACAATCACTAGCAACAACTAATGGGCCAACATCAGCAACCCCACGTGTAACCCGTGCTAAGAATGGAACTGATCCTTCAATTAATATGAATGCTAATTCAACTCCTCCAATAATTAAAACTCAAATAAAACAGCATGTCATCATTAAACCAACACCTATGCCAGTTCAGCGAAATGTAGCTACTATGTGTAAAATAGTAACAGCTACTAAGGCTACCAGTCATAGACCTTCTGTTGCAAACAAAGAAATTCAGACAGGTATGTAAATATACACAAGAACTCATTAAATAAGTATGCTTTAATGACTTGATTATTTTAGACGAAATACAAGAGAAAACTGCTATCATTCCTGTGCCAGTGCCAATTTATGTACCATCTCCAGCGTGGATGTATTCAATGCCTTTTCCAGTACCCTTTCCATTCCCACTACCAGTGCCGGTACCAATTTTCATTCCAACTACTCGAAATTCTGCATCTGGTATAATGAAAGAAATTAAGGTAGGTATTTTCATATTCTATTTTACAGTGGGTACACTTGTTAGATAATTTATATACAATACTTAGTTTTAGCCTTATAATTATTACTTTCTATATTTAGAATGTATTTAATGTTGTTTCCGACCAGCTTTTTAATGGAAGTCATCGATTACTATGCTAATTACAACTATGGTGCTATACCAAATCTGGGCAGCACTCACTATTACTTGTGGCGAGAAGCTATTTGAAGTTATTAAATTGGTTTGGATATATCATTTCTCAGCCCAAACCAATCTTCTTAAAAAAAAGGACTTGAAAACTTGCATAGTGTGCTCAGTAGATAATCAAATTCTGAAGGTGTCTGTATTGTCATCTAATACATTACTTATGTGATCAACACATAATGATGCATTAAACACAATGCTTATGGAAAAAGCACAAAATAGAAAATTCTAATTCCAATTCTTAACATGTTCTTACATAAACATGCCACGAACTCATGACCCATCTAATCTAGATTACCTATATTAGAGAAAACTAAGTACATGTCGGCTTGCATTAAGTTCAAAAAAGTATTTTGCACTTCCTTACAAAAGATTCTACTGGCACCCATAGAAATTTTTTTTATATTTTTAAAATTTATCGGTGTTGTTTACAATTGAGATTGTCATTTTCAAATATGATATGATTAAAGTATAGTTGGATTATGAAGGTTACACTGTACTTTTAAAAAGACATGGGCACAGTGTAAACTGTAAAAGAATTGATGAATCAACTTATATAATTATGCATTTATAATAAAACATCTCTAGGCTGGCATTAAATTATTTATGAAAAAACAAAACTCTGAAACCCATTGGCTTTAAGCAAGTGCAGTTGCTAATCTTAACAATTAGCGATTCTGATATTTGATGAACTCAACAAATTACTAAATAACAACATGTGCAAGTAGTTGTAATTCATTAGTCAATATATTTTGGTTTTAAGTTAATGCTTTGTGTTGTATTTCAGAAAATACAGGTGAAAATTCCAACTGATCCTTTTGAAGCCGAACTATTAATGATGGCAGAAATGGTTGCTGGTGATAAAAAAGAAGAAAATACAGATTCAGAAAGCGAAGAAGAAGATACAGCGGGTAAGTATTTGAAATAATGTGGTTAACGATCCATAATATACATTAGTGTGTTCATGGTAAGGTGTTGTCTGGTAGCTTATGCTCATTCATCAGTCAAGTGTGTCAAATTTCTTTTGTTAACTACACCAGACAGTTTGTTTGAGCAGATATTTTTAACTGAACAACTATTAGAGGCACAGCTACATGTAGTTAATGGAATCTTTTCTTATTTAATACGTTTATACAAAGTGTCCTGAAACTAATGACCCAGCAGCCAGCAATAGCGCTTTCTTACAAAAAAATTGCTGTATTTTGTATTTTTTTTTTGGAATATATACTTGCTTTGAGAATGATTCACATTTTATTGTTATTTACTTTTTGATAATAGGAATCTGCACTTGGCAAAATATGTGAAATTTAAAAATCAATAACAAAAAAAAAACTAAGTTAAATTGTAATTATTTTGTAGCTCCTGCTGATGAAGGTGGTACTTTCAGTCCAGAACCAGTTGATGCAAGTAATACATTTGGAGATGATATGTTACAAATGGCCTTAAAGATGGCTACAGAACTAGATGAACCAGCTGTAGATCTAGAAGGTGCACTTACTGCTAGTACAATTACTGCTTCACAAGGTGCAGAAGCTACTGGTATGTAATATATATTTCAAGTTGACATTAATTTATAGTCCTCTACTTTGCCTCTAGTTTATTTATTATACTAATCAATTACCTGTGTCATTTTTCTCATCCTAACTCAAATATTTTCTCTTATATTTCAATTAATCACTTTTAATATACGGGATTGAAATAAATAACACCAACAAAACGTGATAAATCCATGGTGACTAAACAAGTACTTTCTTAAATGAAACCTATAGTTGATTCATTTTTGTTATGGAGTTTAAAAATTAAAAGGTAAATACATATGACATCATTGTTGTTTGGGGGAAAACATTTCTTTTCAACAATATAAATGTGAAATTAATTTCTATAAAAATAAAACAAAGTTTTGGAAAGGACATATACAACAAAAAGCCCCAATACAATTATACATCATAAAATGACAAAATATACTATTAGAAAAAGAATTAGTAATTATGTAGAAATTTTTTGACGTTTCTTGATAACATTATTAAATATTTCTATAAATAAAAAGCAATATACCTGAAAATTTAAATATCTGCTGGTTTTTCCTTCTAGCTTATATTTTATATTTAACTTTCATTTTGAATTTTTCTTCTTTCGTGTTTCTGCAATTCTTTTCCACTTTTTCTATCTTTAATGTTTCTAGTTAATTTTCTATCTGATATATCGTATTTTATCTCTGTGTTATTGATTTTCTTGTTCTTATATTTTTTTACTTGTTATTTATATTGTGCTTTTGAAGATGGGTTCATGCATAAAAGATTGTTTAGAACTAAAGTTAACACTACATGAAAGATTATAATTATAAAAAAAAAATTGATTATTGGGGAAAGATTTGTGAGAATATGCTATATTGTAGAGCATGTTGGAATTAAGTTTACGTGTTTTGGCATTTTTGTCAAAAACGTCTTTTAACGAGCAAACTACCCCTTCCAGTGTTGCAGTGTTATAAAACCATACTAAATCAATCTTCCTTCCAATAAGCACTTTTTAGCGTTAAATATCTTAAAAATCTCCTTAATCAATACACATGCTATCAAATGTACCCACAACTCTCTCCAGAGGGAAGCAGCACCCTCCGATTTTACATTTTCAGATTAACTCGCTTGTTAACTCTTGTGTTATTAAATGTATGGTAATGTAACATCACTATTAAGTATTAGTTAATCCTAACTATCCTCTGCTGATTCTGACTGATTTGAATTTTCTACAACATATCTGAATATCATCAAAACCAGTGGGAGGGGGGAACACCTATGGCACTTTGCCTGTTAGCTTGTAGTTACTTAACCAAAAATTGTTTGCTATAATTTTAGAAGTACCGTCATTACTGCAGCATCTAAATTAGGAGTAAGCAGTTGAAGCTTGATGTACTCTTTTAAAATGTGTGGTGGGCCAAGAGAGTATAGGGAGAAATATAATATAATATCATATTTATCATCATGATTAGAACACTATGCTCACTCTCCAAGATGTTAAAGTCTCGGCGGGCAGACACCCATACACACTCTGCCGTATTGCCGGCATACCATTGTTGGTATTTTCTTATAAAAGAATTATTCCCTGGTATTTGCAAGTTTTGTTTTCTATTAATGATGACTGACATGAACAGCCTGTCATGAACAATTAATAATACCGTAAACTTGCTGGAATGTCATTTCAATTGGTTATAGATTAGATTAAGCGAATCAGATTATTGATATATCCATCTGTTGCATACAGTTCGTTTTCTTTTTTTTATTATGAACTTCTGGCAGTGAAAAGGCCTAAAGTTTGCTAGCTAGCTAGATTTTAGAGTAGTGATTTATGGAAGATGTAATTTAGATTTTTCTGTAATTCTTCTTTTGAATTGCTACATTTCATTCGGGTGATACGAAATTTAGACCAAACTTAGATTCTTTTTTATGCCCCTAACACATGAGGAAGGTTATCTTTATTATTATGCTGCAGTTGTTTGATTAATGACCAATGAATAATGATATTGCAGCATTTTTTTTATGAATCTCACTACTGGAATTGTAAAAGTGAAACACAAAGTTTATGATGAATATCAAATGTCAAAAATAGATCGAAAAGCAATATGGTATTGTTTTCTTTTATTTACTTTTAACATAAACATTTCAGTTTTTGTAATTGTAATGAGACCTGGACTGGCTGAAAGTTGAGTCATGTCAGATATGTATCACATTCTTACAGCTTTTGTACCGAATATATGGGATGGCATTGAAAGTAAAATATAAAAATATTAATTTCCTGTTATTGTAATGGTTATGGGGTTGAACAATACTGCTTTCAAGTGTACAATCATTTAAGAATTCAATTTTAAAATAATAGTGCAATTATTTATTATCAATTCCATTTCCGTTGTTTTAAGCTGTGATAATGATAAAGAAAAAGATAAGTGAAAGTATGAAAGCAAACGTCTGAAAGATACCAGGACGTGTTAAGTTACCCCTCTCTTTTAGAAAAAATTCTTTAGTTCCTCCTCATAGTTTAATGTTTGGAAGTGAACGTCTAAATTGTTAAAAGCAATTTGAAATTATCATTTTATTTACTTGAGAAGTAACTTGAAAGACATATATAGTATTCAATAATTGATTACAAGTCAACAGTAAAGTTTCCCCACACCTTACATGTTGAAATTGAACTGCACATGTGCAGAGTACGATCGTAAGTTAATTTTACTGGCAACATAGACGCCATTGTTTAACAGCAATTATTTATTGGTAAGTTAGTGTTAAATTATTAGTTCTAGATTGATATTACTATCATGCATAAATTCATCTTTATTTTAGTCATAGTTGTGTTATTTATTTTGATTTTTATCAGTAATATTTAAGATGCTTTGCAAGTTTTCTTCCTTGACTGAATCTTACTGTCTTCTCTTTCAATTTTCAAAAGCCATATATTCAATTTCTCTTCCTTTATAGAAATTTTCACTAATGTGTGAAAGTGCATCCATCCCAATCCTCATAAGTTTAATAATTATATTTACAAAAGCAGTACATCTTATTGTATATAATTTGTAAAATAATCGAATATCAATTATGGTAGGAAGTGAAGAAGCTGTGGATGATCCTCAGCCTATGCATCATATAATGGAACGACAAGCTGTTAGAGGTCGTAAACGTCTTGGACGTCCACCAAAAAATACTGCAAGTAAACGAGGTCGTCGTGCATCGAGTCAGATGGAAATTCCAATGATGGCACCACCTCAACCACCTCCTCCACCAGAACCTGTTGAAAAACCTGATGCAAATATGTGTTTGAAGGTAAATAGATTTACACTTGATTATGCTTGTATAATGAATTTTATGTATTTTTTACAGTATACATTTGGTGTAAATGCATGGAAACAATGGGTTACAACTAAAAATGCTGAACTTGAAAAGTCTTCTCATCGAGTAAAATTATTCAAACCAGAAATATTGCAACTTACAGCTGACGAATTGAATTATTCGCTCTGTTTGTTTGTCAAAGAAGTTAGAAAGCCTAATGGACAAGAATATGCACCAGACACCATATATTATTTATGTTTAGGTAAATATAAAGTTGATTATTTATCTTAAATTTTAACATAAAAAATAAATACTTAATGATCATTTCTTAGGTATTCAACAGTACTTATTTGAAAATGGGCGAATTGACAATATATTTTGTGATTCATATTATGAGAAATTTACTGATTGTTTGGATGAAGTTGCTAAGAAATTCTCGGTTCTTTACAATGATTCACGTGAGTATACTTTGAATTTTGTTAATTAACTAGGTGAACAATTCTGAAATTAATGTGTTTATACCAGCTAAAGTATAATGTGATGTGTTTTGTTACAATTTGATATTGCACTGACTGTGACACAATGTAAAAAATTGTACAGCAGTGTTTAAGATACCTTAATTTTGGAAAACTTCTTCTTTGCATTTAATGACACCTTCTTGAACATAACCTATAAAACACATTGGTTTATGAAAGAGATGTACTATTCAGAGTCTCAATGTGAGACATTATGTTAGAAAACGTGTTGAGACTCACTTTTAATAGAAAACTGGATTAAAAGCATTGTCTTCTTTAAATTGTCAGTGAGAAATACACAAACAAACATAATAGTTACTGTTTGGTATATCTTCCTGTTGTACTTTTTTCTTTGTTTTTTCTTGTTTTTTTATTTTGTTTTTTTGCTTATTTCTATATTGCCAAATAAAGAATATCCACTTATAATTTATAATTGTATTTGTAGATTATATTGTAACTCGTGTTGAAGAGGAACATCTATGGGAAAGTAAGCAGTTAGGTGCTCATTCACCACATGTTTTATTAAGTACTTTGATGTTCTTTAACACGAAACATTTTAATTTAACAGTAAGTATTTTTGTAAATTGTTTAACTATATTAAACTAATTAAAACTGATTTTAGACTGTAGATGAACACATGCAATTATCATTTTCACATATTATGAAACATTGGAAACGTAACCCAAATCAACCAGGAACAAATAAAGTAGCTGGATCTAGAAATGTTTTACTACGTTTTTATCCTCCTCAGACAGCGTCAGGTAGGTGTAGTAAATAAAACCATCATTAATATCAGTCTTGTGGCTTCTATTGTTTTTTTAGCTAACCTTTTCTTGTTCTTCCTTTCCTTCTAGATTCCTAGTCTTCTTCCTTCTAATCAGTTCCTTATATTACAACCTACCTACATCCACTAATAACATCTGCAGTTATTTAATGTAAATATTGGAATTTAAATTGTAGATTCTAGTGCTCGGAAAAAGAAAGTTTACGAACAACAGGAAAATGAAGAAAATCCTTTACGTTGTCCTGTAAAACTCTATGAATTCTATTTATCAAAATGGTATGTATTAACATAAAAAAAACTTTTATGTCATTTGCATGTCATTTTTTGATAATTTTATTTAAGGTTCAACGTTTGGTCTATTTCATACAATATATGTATATCTGTTTGTTTGCAGTCCTGAGAGTGTAAAAACAAGAAACGATGTCTTCTACTTACTACCAGAAAGATCTTGTGTTCCAGATAGTCCTGTTTGGTATTCAACAATGCCATTACCAAGAAACGCTTTAGAAAAAATGTTACATCGTGTCAAGATGGTTAAAGAAATTAATGTAGCCCTCTTAACAAGCTAGGTCCTGCCATATAATTTCTTTTATGACATTTTCTGTGAAAATGAGTTTGTTACCCGTTCATTTTGTATATAATCTTTATTATGAAGTTTTTAATTTTTTTCAGTAAGATTTAAAACTTAGAAACTGAATGAATGGATAAGTGGAAATTATAATTGTAATGTATCCACTATGAATAATCCATCTTTCATCATTTCTTTTGTTTATCATGGAATATCTATAACATCGACAACATGGACACTTCGCTGAAGTGAGAGTTGAAACTGTTCGAATGGTATTGTTGATGCCGCCTCGGTAAAGTGTTCATACAACAGTTTATTAAAAAGGATAAACGCAAAAAATTTTGTTTTTTACATAGAATAATTCACTTATTACTTCACTATCAGTAATAACTAAGTTTAATTGCAATCATTAATTCTTCATTTTATTTAAATTGAAATGAATAATGTCTGTAGCAGGTTGATTTTAACTAATGGTGAATTTATTTACATGATTTTTAAGATATTTAATAGCATTTAAGAAAAGACTCGTACAGGTTAGTAATTTGAAAGTGCAGAAAATCGAGCGCTTAAAGGTAACAAATTATTGTTAGAACATAAAGAATCAAAATAATGATGTTTGTAATTATTTAAATTTTTTGTAATTTGTTTTATTATATCGTGGATAGATCAGGAAAAATGACATAAGTGCCAAAATATCAAAAATGAGCTTTTCACATTGGAATAACCATCAGATTTTTCTGCATTATTTGATGCTACTGGTGTTTCTCACATAAAACTATTGTTAGAGTTATTCTGGTTTAAATCTGCTTACTGTAAAATTTACCAAATGGTGCTCAAGTTGTTTTATCTGAACTATGTTGATATGTGTGCAAATGTGAATGGTATGAAAGTAGCTAATTCTGCATGTCAGAAATAGAGCTCGTGTCCAGGAGCAGCCAGCAAGTGATAGCATTTGCAGTATAAACTTTCTAGATGGTTAGCAGCAACCATAGGTGATTTGTTTGCTATTGACATTGCTTTAAAAAATGCTTTGGTATTCTGCTGCTGTTTTTATTTGAAGTTAGACATAAGTCGTCCAAGAGCAAGCAAGCAATTAGTGACAGTGCAGTAATCATCAAGGAGCGGTATCAAATAGTTGATGGTCCAGTAAAGTTGTCCGTATACCTGACCACAATGCATTTAAACACGTTGAGTTTATCAATATTACTTAGGTGGACGACTAAACATGTGCAATTCGCGTAAGATAGTGACGTATTTTCTGCAAGATAAGCGCAAGCCAGTGGTGCAACACATTTTCATTTTATTATATGCATGTGTACGTACATTAATATAATACTTGGTAAATGCTCCACCACTGGCACGATCATGTCACCGATTCTTTTCATGACGCATCAACTAACTGATACCGCTTTTTGGTAATCATGATTGCTTTTTTTTTTGACACGAGCAATGTGAGATTTGTGTGTATGAACTCAAAGCAATAAACAGATGTTTCTTTATGCCAAGGCATTTTTTTAGTCTGTTTTTTCTGTTAATTATCAGAGCAGATCATTATAATTGAAAATTGAGATTATTAACTGTATTTGATGGTAATAAATGGAAATTGAAACTTGAGATAAAGGTAAAGAATTTATAATAAGTATGGAATCACACATTGAATTTTTGTGGATGCAATGTGTGGTTCCACACTAACCTATTAAATTATTTCATTGTATAAAAAAATTGTAATTGGATCATTATATTACATTTTATTTCGCTTTTTTTCTTTGTAAATTTCTGACAAATTGTTTATATTTTGAAAAAATTTTATCTATCACGGGATGATCCAAGTCAAAAAAAATGTATTTTGATGTTATAATGTTTATTATTTTAATACATTAATTTTTATAAGAGATGTGGTATGCTATAGTACCATGTATGTAGGAATTATGTAGTGAGCATCACCAACCCAAAAGCGAAGCCATATTAGAAAGAAGTTTGAGATTGTTGCAACTTCTCTCGCAACATCTTGAAGACGATAATGTGCAGACTCGACAAAGTGCCAGGTTCTATTTTATTATTTGTCCCACCTGCCAATTTTACGATCATACGCACTACTTTCTTGGAGGCACTGCGTGACTTAAAAGAAATATATATCTTTACCGTTTTTAGGCTTCAACAGCACTAATGTTAAGAGGTGGCTTATGCTCAGTATGTAATTCCTATGTATATGTATAGAACAGTGTTTTTTAACCTGACTAGCTTATATACCACTTGGGAAACTTATTTTCGTGATAGAAAATGATAGAATTTTGTGAAAAATTGAATGCCAACATAAATTAAAACCAAATGTTTGTAAATTGACATTTTAAGTAGTAGATTATATTGTCTTTTTTTTAATTTTTTAATACTTTTTTTCGTTTATGCTGTATCTCCTCTTTAGTATTTTATTAACTGCCAAACTTTGAGGAAGGCTAGAAGTTTTGTAAGGTTGCAACAAATAATATAAATGTTGCAGGTTTTGAAGAAAAAGATGTTTGCCAAATTTTTTCTATTTTGGCTACAATAATGTGCACTTAGAGTTTTTGCAAAATATGGCTTAGCAAATTTTGATTTCAAGTGCCTTGTTTGTATTTACTATGTAAATAGCTGAATCACAAATCTAAACATTTGATTACCTGTAGGTTGCTTATAGTTGTAGACATTTTGCTACTGTCGCATATGCTGTGACATAGGTTTTGGCTGCAAATTGATGTCACTCCATTGTGACTTGGTGGCATTTAATGTAATGTATGGCGTCTCTTCTATGGCATACTTTTTTAGAATTGTTTTTTCTCATATATATATATATACTTGTATTAACATTTATTGATCGATGACTTTTATTCACTGATTTAGTCATTTGTAGCAAATGTATTATGTGAAGTAGTCTTTAGTATAATCTGATAAGAAATGTTCATGCAATTTATTTACTTGTCAAGAGTGTTTCCTTCCATAATGGACTCTTATTATGTTATGATAACTTATTAGGCATAACAAACAAAATTTGTCTATTGTACGTGTTAGATAAAGTAAGAAGTTTGGTTTAACATTCACAAGTGTTGCATCCACATGACAAAGTATGCATTTATTTTTCTACCTGTATAGTGGAAATACATATATAGTAAGGAATGTATAAAAATGTAAAAAAAACAATGATGGGTCAATTTTAATTATCTCTTATATACATGATATCGTGGAAATGAGTACAGCAAATTCTAGGTTGTGTTCTTTGGTTGGAAATATGAAAAAGGTTCTTATAAACATTGGTGTGATTTTTAATTATTTTTGCATATTCAGTTTGTTCTTAAAGCATTTTATAATTCACTTGAATAAAGCGTATGCAACACAAATGGTTCACACAACATGTTAAAAATGTTCGTTTCACAACATTGATCAGGATGACCACCTATTTGTTTGGAGGAGAGGGTGAATGTTTGGTCTTTGGTTTGGGTTTATTAGTATCTAAAAAATGTCGGCACTTTTTCTATTAACTTTGGATCTTACTATGTGTATAAGCAGAAAATATTTTAGTTTGATGTTACATATTGTTTCCAACATTTTTGAAAAAATAATGTTATTAAGATTCTTTATTAAGTGTAGATTTCAAAAATCGTATAAGTACTGCCCTTGTCAGTGACAGCATACTTTTCTATGAAGCGTGTTTGCCGTCTCCCATAACTACCTCCAATAATGGTATAGAATATCTAAACTATTAACATTATAAAATTCCAAATACCCTTATTGAAATAATAAAGAAAGAGGAGATTTTGAATAAAACTAATGCCTTATTATCTTGGAAATGATGCATTTCTGGAAATATATCTTTTATTTAACCAATCAACATTACTTTAGAATCAAATAAAAATCTAGTGGCAGTTTTAACTCGTTGCTGAGAACACTAGTTATTGATCTTTGATTTGCTTGAAAATTGCATTTAAAACTAAAATTAGGAAATATATTACATGCTGTAGGTTTCATTTTTAAATATAAATTGAATGGGAAACCTCAATTTAATTTAATCTCAACATGTCATAATTAGTGTTCTCCCTGTTTAAGTTGTCACTTAATATCAAAGCTACATGTATCTCTGCTTTGTATAATTTATTTTTATTTAAGATTCATGTTCTATAAAGCCATAGATTGAGATTTTGCCAAGGCATGTATGAAAATGGATGTTGAACCCACAAGTCCACAAAGTAGCCACATAGCACAACGACATCTAATTGACATCCACGAATGTCCATTGGACATCGAGTGCTATGTGGGTACATACATACCCAGATTTATGTATGAAAGGTATTGTATATTATTGTCTGTGAGTGAGTAATTGTAAAATCTTACATTAATGAAGTAGAATCTAATTAAAAATTAACAAAAGAATTATCTTAAATTCTTGTATACAAATTCACCATTATTTTTTGTTTATTTTGCATAAATCGTACAAAATAGGATTATTTCTAATCGGCACTTGTCTCAATTTCCCAGGAATTATTTAATTGTAATTTTAGAATCTCCTATCGAACGGGATAGAAAATGGGTCAATTTAGGAAATTTCAACTTTAAAATTATATATTATTGTATTTTCACCATGTAAATTGTAAATTTTCATTTTCATGACTGGTATATTACATTGGTAGTAAGTTTTACCATATATTAGTTCTACAGCTGACAAATTAATTTGAAAGGTAGTATTTATTGTAATAAAGTCATAATTTTTCTTATTTCCCATATTTTGTGAATAATGATAATTTTTATACAAAATTAATTATAATAAATACTATTCAATTGAAGTGAAATCTTTTATTTAGTGTAAGAGTAATAGAGTCATTGAACATAAAGAGTATGTAAGCTGCATTTTTGTTGGTAGTTTGTGATCGTGGTATGACATTTCGTTATTTTTAAATTTTGTAAATAATATTAAATAACGAATATTTCTATTCTATCAGTAGTTCTAGCTTTGTGAGTATTTTTAGCATTATAAAATCACGTTAAGTTAAAACTTTTTCAATAAATACAATTTATAAACCACAAGCTTTTTAATGTGTGTGCTTACAAAAAAATGCAATTAATTATAAGAGCTGTTTGACACTATGCTAATTTTTGTGGAAATTTTTGGTACATTTGTTGTAGCAAGTTGTATGCAACTTATGCATATTTTTGTATAAAACTTTTGATGTGAGCGTGTGCAGTATCAATATATTTATAGCTGTTTGCAGTGACCTTTAACGAGACTTGTAAACATAATTTCAAATCATAGGAAAATGAGCACGTCCAGACGATCATCTGATGTCGGTTTGCGCATGGATGCTCTGACGTTCACTGCGCATTTTCTGCAAGAAATTACCAATTTTTAGAACCTGTTCTATAAAAATTTTGTTGCCAAAAACTTGTAATTGGATGTACATAAAATAATTTTGTACAGATCTATTTGAAGGCATCCCAAATGTCTAGAACAGAATATGAAAACGTGGAACCACACAGTGCATTTTAAGTTCCAGGAGGAATTGCTTTGATAAAAACAAAAAATGTTTGTCACAACAATGTAGTGATCCTTTAATGCATATAAACATACATAATAGTGCATAAAAACAAATGCTATTAAAATAAGTATACTTGAATTTATGTAAACATATAAAACAGCAACTTGTGTATATAAAATGTATCGTAAAACTTTCAACTTTAAAAGATTTTTAGCTTGGAAATCAGGAGGAGTACAGGATTTATTTTTTCCCTATTAACATTTTTATTTACCTGTCATCATATAAATTCATCATCAGGGCATGCCTTTCTATTGTTAGAATCGAGTTTTAAATCTGTTTTATAATGTAAACTTGAATGATGAAAGAGAAAATAACTGCTTCTTACATTTACATATGATTCTTTAAAATGGGATATGGAGATAAAAAAATACGTGCAGTTTGCTGTTCTGTATTGTATTATAGGTATTTAGAATGTGAACATTTGTATTTTTCTACAACTGGAGAGCAATTAACTGTTACATTGATTATTTTGTAACAACTGTTAGAACCAATTAAGTTTGTTCCTACAAGAGTTTGAAACCGTCGGCAACTATCAGGAGTTTTATACATTAGACATTTAAGTGTTTTTGAAGTTTTAATGTGCAACTCAGACATTAATGTATGGTTTTGAACTGTTGTAGGAACAAACCTAAGGAATCCAAACGGGAATAACAGTCAGTGATTGTCGAGCTTTAATGAAGTTTGAAATGTAGAAGAGAAATCCCTGCATGCATTAAATTTGGACTTCAAATAATTGTGTTGTGGAGAGGCTCACAGAAACTGTTATGCTACTATTTTTGTACATTAGATATTTCAGAAAATTAAGTTGTGGCATTTGTTAAAGGTATAGGAAATGGTGTGAACTGTACAGAAAAATATTCTTGAAACTTGCCAAGACTATAGATGAAAAAGAACACTCGCCAGAATCATTTATGAAAAACTTCACTGAAGGCTTAATATTAATGCTACTACGCCAAAGGTTGACTTCTAGATTCACTAGCAAAAAACAAAGATATGAAATGAAACAACTTCCTGTGAACAAATCCGTATAATTATGTATGGCTTATTGGTCACTTTTAGAGAAACTTAAGCAGAAGAGTTAATTATTACAGCCAGCCATGAGTATGAAATGTCAGTTTAACTGTAGATTCTTTTCTTTCATGTCCTTAAAATAATACAATAAGATTTCTTTGGGTCCAGGATGTTTCAAAAATTACATCCTATTTGATTCTGAGTGCCACCATTTCCTGATGTTTTGAATCAGAGAAACAATGACTAATAGAACATGTTTTGGCAAAGAGGGGGGGGGTTACCATTCACGACTCTTCAGAAATTCTATAGTAAATGAAATAATAATGTCCAACTGAGTTTGATTGTCCAAAAAAAAAAAACTACACATTAGTAGAAAGTCTTGATAACGTACCTATGTGAAAATTAGTTTTTTCTGAACATTTGATCTCGATTGCATAGTGTATTGAGGTTGTAGGCAGGCTTGATAAATTAACCCTCCTACAAAATCATGGACTCCTTATTGTTTAAAATGAGCAGGAAAAATATGACGCTTGTCACTATTTACAGGTCATACTCCTCTGAATAGTAAGCATCTCAATACTATTGGGCCTTAGAAGATGATTATTGAAGGCAGTACAGAGAGAGTTAGAAGATGTTAATCCGTTTCTATATGAAATGCTTGGAAATATAGGCATACTATGTAAACAATTATTTCAAAATGCTTATGCAAACTGCACAGAGTGTTTCAAAACAAAGAATCAAAGATTTTAAGGGCATATAGTATCTGTCAAAACAAGCAAAATCATTCATATCTACAAGTTTTGTGAGATACTAAGTATTTAAGTTATGGCAACAAAATAACAGACATGCAGACTGGTATCTGCACATTAAATGTTCATGGACTGGGTGTAATCTTCATTTTGTGGCAAAAATGACAGACATACATTTCATGTGTGACCATAAAATGCTGTATCTACGTGTTGTTTTTATATAGAAGCATATCCAGATAGCAGAATACTATCTGCTAAATAATTTATCAAATTACACCCTTTGCTTGAATCTGGATCTTTTGTACCAAAGGTGGTAAATCATGAGTGATTTCAATCTGTTAGTACTTCCTTTGTGGAAGAATGAGTGCTGATTACAGTAGAAGAGAACCCAGGAACTAGCATAAGAATATCAGCAACTGAAGGTATTAGTATTTTGACTATCTGGACAATCCCTCACTGTTCCCTTACCATGTCTAGCAAGTTCAAGTCTTTCAAAATCTGATCATCTTGCATCCTGATGTTTTGTTAACGGATTTTAGGAAAATGTAGTGTGAATTCAAACTCTAGCAGATATTTTCTTTATGAATGAATGGATTTAGAGATGATGTGAACTTCCATAATGCTCAAATGTGGGTAGACAAAAATTCTAATAGCGCTATTGATTTAAGACATAAGCATCAGTATTTGATAAATATCTGTATATTAGATCAGCTAATAGGTCCAGTTGTTTTACCAAACAGACTGTTATCTGTATCATTGTTAAAATATTCTTTTTTCTCTTCTCAGAGTTTAATTTCCTAAAGAAGCTCCTTATGAAAGTAAGCAAAATATTGAGTGTATATATTTCAACAATGACATGGTCTAGTCTTGAAAGACGTCAATTTTTAATGACTCAGGCCATGAAAGTTTTTAGTTTTGTTTAGACTCGAGGATGCTAATTACAATTTTTTACAAACTCAAGTAAAAGACTTTTAGATGATGTGTTCCTTATCCAAAAAGCATGAATGTGGTTCATGCATGGGGCTTTACAACTTTTTAACTGTGCTGTTAAGTAATACTTGGATTTAATCTGTGGTAGCAAGTGGATACAACAAACAAGGAGGTACTATCTCATAACCCCTAAGGTCTCTGATCTAAATCCATTAGACTATCTCTCAGAAGTGTACTTGAAGCTATACCTAGTATTTTTGAAAGAACGCTGAATTCCCTGGACATAGAGCTGAATTCTTGAGTGGCAATCACAGAACAAAGAAATGTATTGAAAGTTTTACAATTGATAGAAAAACTCTTAAGTTAGTCTTGTCTCAGTCTCTTAATTTTTTCTTTTTATATTAAAAAAACAACCCTGACATGAGAATCATTTCGTCAAAATAAATTACATTGATATGTGCTGAAAACCATTAGAAAATGAAAAATAATCTGTAAGACTAATAAATTTCTATTTATCATAAAATGTTTCATGTTGACTGCTTAAGCAGTTTGTAAATAATAAAGTTTATAATGTATAAGTATACACAATTCAGAAACTTAAACGTAATGGGCTAATATAAATAAGTAGTTTCAACATGCGTTTTTGTATAGATAAGAAACAAAAGTTTTATTTTATTCCTTTCCAAAAAGCTTGATTAATATTGAAATTTTTTTCTAGATTTTATATTTATTTCACATCATTTTTTAAGTCTAAGTATTGTGTTTTTAATCTAACCATCTTTTTAACTTTTACATAAGTAGTAAATAATTGATAATTTATCTTCATTTATTGGATCTTGAGTTGATGTTTCTGTGTTTTGGAATTATCTTGCTTTTGTGTCACGAATAATGTACGTGCTTTGAGAATAAAATATTACAAAATAGAGTAAATGATACTTTACCTTGCACCCACAGTGATGGCTACTACTTCTTTCGATTATAAAAAATTAGAATAATTGTCGAAATACATTTTTGCTGATGCAGCGCACATATAGCAGCTTTGCATTAAATAGTAAAATGAAAAATGACCAATTTATGGAGAATTAGCTATTTATTTTTATAACATTCTATCTTCCTTTTATTTTCTGATGAGTGTATGACTGAAGATGCGTTTGTTGCAAAATGGAGTTTACATTTTGACTAACCGGAACAGGAATAAAGTATCTTTAAAGCTGCAAAAAAAAAGTGTTATCGATATGTAGATAATTGAAATCATTCTAGGATTCATTTATTCAGGGTATCTAGCTTGACTGCATTTTTTGAAAATACTATGAACTCTTTAAATCTGAAGTTAAAAAAAAAACTTGAGGAAAATAATTGCCTTAAAAATAAATGCCACTTTTTGGGTAAACATACTTGAAATTGAGAAACCTAACCTTAAAGATTCACAAAAATAACAACAAATGTACTGTAATAATTATTTTGTAATCGAGATTATTCAATTAAAAGTCATTTACGAATCTTAAATGAAGTTTGATTGACAAGAGCTTCTTTGAGTTAGCCGGCGCATCTATGCACAATTACTTATGGTTTCCGCCATCAGCAAGTCTGGTAATGATCGCAGGTTCTAATCTCGATCGGGTTACAATTTTTTTAATTTACCCAAGTTGGAAAAAAATGTTATACTTTTTAAATAAAATTATAAATATTAATATTTAAAGAGAAAGACTTAAAATACGTACACGAGAAAATTCCGTTTTCAATTAATTAAAAAAAAAAAGTTAATTATAACTATTACCGCTAGATGTAGCTTTAAAATCACAAAAATCTATTTCTCGCGAGCGTTTTTGATTATTACGATTAATATATATACTAGTTTCAAAGTGTATACATTTGGGTAATCATATGTCATCAAAAACTACACCTGCATCTTTCGATGCACTATAAAATATGATGAATGGAGCATATTGGACTTTTAAGAAGGCAAGCTCCATTCATGCATACAAATTGTCTTTCAAGATGACAGCTGCGATTACCTTTTTGCATTTAACTAGTATACAATTGCTTATTAGTTATTTTAATATGATTCTTCTTTTTTTTTAAAATTCCTTTTTGATATTTGATTACTTTCCTTTTCTTTCTAACCTACATTATGTAAAACAGCTAACTTTCTAATTGACGGAAATTTACCAAGTACATGGATATATATACAGCAGGTGAATCTTAACATCTGGAGTAGGTAGCTGATGATTTTAAAATAATTGCATTGATAATACAGCACGACTTAAATCTGCTTGTTTAAAATAAATTGCTTTCCAATATAATCAAGTGTATTGTAGCAACCTACAGTAGGAAAACAAATAACTAAATAACTTAAAACATCAATTGTGTTCAGATAGTGAAGTGCTTTACGTGCTAGTATGTTTCTTGTTTTTTCAAAATACAGTAATGTTTTAGTGATTTGAATACCATATAATCTGAGTATTCTCCCAATCTGAACAGTCTTGTTTGAAATTTGATCAGGGTATAATTAGCAATTTAGGGGATGTCCTTAAATTATCAAACGTAAAATTAGCTCATTTTTAACTTCCCTCCTTTTCCCTTGCAACGGACCTGTAAAAACAAACATGGGGGGCTCCCCAGACACTTCAATTCAGGCATAGGATCCCCTTAAACTTGAAAATCTTAAGAAATGAGTTACGTAACACTAGGCCTCATTCTCTTGTAATGCAACATAGTGCTACAAAGAACATCCTTGCCTCTTGTTACAAATACAGTTTTTCTTTTAAATATAACTGATTTATAATTGATGCATTAAAACGTGTTATCATTTTAAATTATCATTGCTTTGATTTATTGCAAAGTCTACAAATTAGTTCAAATTAAAACAAATGAGGTTTATGCTTGAGGTTGATGATACAATGTAGAATTAAGTATGACAATTCTGACAAATCTTAAATATTTATTTATCACAAACAACATCAGTATATTACATGTGTTTCATATAAACTGTAAACAAAGAATATAAATGCTTATTTTCTACTAATCCTCCTCTTTCTTTTTTGCGTCATCTTGTTTGTTTTTTGTATCATAAATAATTTCTTCAGTTTCATCAGGTATCATTGCTTTATCTAATTCCTGATCCATAATAGGCCCAAGACTTGTACTTTTTTGACTTAACTTAGGTGCGCTTGATGTTTTAGTGTCATAAATCTATAAAGATTAGAAATAACATGATTCTTATAGTTTATAAAATATGTGAGATTATTACTAACTTTACTGTTGCTGTCATTGACATTTCTTGAATGATTTACTTCTATTGCAGATTTAAGTAAATCAACTTTAGATGCGCTTCCTCTTGATGTCTTAAACATTCCAATACTATAACTTCCTCTTCGAATACTATTACTTCTTGCACGGATAATTGTATCATGATCTCTAATACTTCTTCTACCCAAAGATGTTAGTGAACCAATTTGATTATATTCAATCATTAAACTCAATCTCTCAAAGCTTACCATGGTTCCTTGATCTTTAAATTTTGGTTCTTTTTCGCCTTCTTTTAATTTATCACCCTCTCCAGCTTCTGTAGGTGTAATAAATTTAATTTTACAAAATGTTTATTTATATAATAATCTACTCACCTAAAGCATCATCTTCTGCTTTTTCTGAGTTACATTTATGTTCAATTTTTCTCAACCATAAGTAATACAATACAGCATATGCAGTACCCGATACTACAGCTACTAAGCCCATATACCTGAATGCTTGACGTATACCAGCTTTGCTTATTATATGTCCACCTAGAAAACTACCACTGCCACGACCTAAAATAATTTAATTTTCATCATTAGTTTCAATTTATTAATTAATTTTACTATTATGAAATTGCTGAACTTGTATTTAGTTTAGTATGCACACCACACAACTCAAAATATGTGACATACCAGAAAATGAGTTTAGGTATGGTAATCTGTAGATTTAATTAATTTCTTTCAGGAACTAAACTATTTCTTGTTAAGTTAAATTTATCTTGCTTTGCTATTGAAAATACATACATTATAAGTACCTACATTAGAATGATTTGTTTTTAATTTTTGTTGCAAATAATAAAATGCAATAATGTATAATAATATCAAGCGTTCAAAAAGTAGCTGAATCTGAGCAACTGTTGAAAAACAAAATTTATGTTTTTGATAGAAACACATCTTGTCACTTTGACGATGGATTATATTAATAAAGTATTTGATACATTCAATCATTGATATTTGTATTAAGGTGCCTTGATGAATTCAATCTATCAATCAATGTTGTGAACGTATATGGCAATTTTCTGATTTTAAATTATTTTTGAAAATATTAAAGATAAAAATGCTTAAATCTACAGAAATCTAAAGATAAATTGTTAAATTAATACATTGTAAAATTATAGACGATTTATAAAAATATAAAAAAACATTTCATGTGAGTAAATACAGTCCTGTATTCGTATAATCGTCACGTGCTACACGGAAAATGTAAACAAAAACATAACCTCTAAAAATACAAACGTCAACGCTTTAAGGTCATTTAATTATTTATTATGAATAGCTAACATTAAAAAGCAAAGATGTATCGCTTTGTGTAAGTTAGAGATCTATCTCTCTAGCTGAAATTTTCAATATATCATTCCTTTTAGAAAAATATTTGATGTACACAATTTTGATAAAGAAACTTGATATTCATAAAACTGTGTGCAAGATTTATGAATTTTAAACGGGCGGTAATTAAAGGGTTGTTAAATTCTGCATTAAAGAAAACATTTGGGCTGTAAGCAATCAATAAAGAAATGATTTTGTTGTTTATCAAGCACGATATTTTTAAATAAACTAAGCAGTTGCACTAGGGAAGATATTTTTAAGATTTCTTCAGCAATTTCAAACTAATTTGCGCAATAAAGTTTTTAAGAATTTCATTCATCCCATACACACTTTTATAAGTTTTTGTTGAGATTGGTAGCAATTATTTTTTGAAATATGAGAATCTTCTCGATTATATACATGTATATTATTAATACAGAGGCTAATGGAAAGAAAAGAGGTCAAAAATGCTTTGTATGGGTAGAAGTATAAGTAGATAAAATGTGTAAGATGCATCATTTATCTGGATAATAACATGCTTGTTAGAAAGAATCTTTTATAAACTTGATATATTTTACAGAGATTACTCTTGCATAATTTGATTATTTTATTTTTTATCTTAAACCTTTGTAAAATATCATTGTGCAATTTGCACAAGTTGTTGTAGAGTAGTCTATATATCTACTGTCATATACATAAAACAAATAGTGATAAAGAAAAAAAAAACAAAATTAAAGAAAGCGTAAGAAGAATCTTAAGTATACATACCTATACTAAAGTGTGCCATTCCTATAACTCCAATAAGTGTTGCCAATAAATGTTTTGGAGCTAAAATAGCACAATAAGTTGCTGCTGCAACCCACATTAAATGAACAGATAGTGATTCCATTGCTTCAAAAGGAAAGCACCACCAAGCGCTCCTAAATAAATGTAATATCAAATAAAAGTAAAATTGTTAGCTATTTTTAAAATACTTACTCGATTAGTGAATATCCCATAAGACGTCCAGCATGTGCAAAGAAAGCAATTATTATAACATTAATATGGCCAATTTTTGTTGTGATTTTTTCTGCTCCATACAAGAATGGTAAACTGCTGATTGTTCCTACAGTTACAGTAATACCCAGTAAATAATTTGGTGCACCTAAGTCTTTTAGATAGAAAAATAAAAATCCTTCGATGAAACCCCATAGATTTCCCAATATAAACAGGAAAAGGATGAATACTATAACGTTAGGCATTTTGAAAATATTAAGTAGATCTCTAAATATATTATCTGCAGGCAATTTTGTACCAAGAGGCATTAGGAGAACTGTAAATGATGAAATAACCAAGAGAATATCATAAGTATAAAATGCAGCAGAATAATCTGTATATCCCAAATGTTGACTATTCTGGTCTATTAAAGCTCCAGTAATTGGCGAAAATAATGCCATTCCAATACTTGAAAATAATTTCTCTCTTCCAAAATCTCCACCATATTTTTCAATCATCATGAGAGCTACTGGATCCATAATTGTAATTCCTGCAGATAACATTATACTACCAAGAAACCGTAAAGTAAAATATATCCAAAATGTTCTATCATCACTTTCTTTAAAATCTGGTGGACAGACTTCTGGTCCACCATCTCTAAAATTACATTTTTGTACAATACAATCTCCTGACCATTCTTTCAAACGATTTTTATAAGTGGAATTAGTTCTTTCTACCATTCCACCACATCTTAGATCGCCTTCTTCTAGTTCTGTAACGTTAACTCCAGATCTTTTAAGTAATTTTTTACTGAAACGATTTTTAAAACTAATTGCATCATCATCTGATTCTAGTTCAATTCCAATATTTTCTACTGGTTCAGCTAAATCTGCATGCATATTTAAGACGAACATTACAGCAGTATCATTTTGAAAAACTTTCTTTTTCTGTCCTTTTCGCTTTGTTTTACTGTATAAATTAAAAAAATTAACAATTACTATAAAAATACAATAAAATAATATTACCCCGACTTCCGTGTACCATTCTTATTAGTTTTGCCTAAATGAAATATTAAATCGTCTTGTTCACCGACATCGTCAAGTAGTTGTTGTGGAACTTGTTTGTTAGTTTTGTGTTCTCTTTTTAACAGTAAACAATGATCAACACACATATCTAGAACCACATCAATTTCTTCTTGTTCTGGACATTCTCTACTAGGACATGGACTCCACCAAACTTCAACATATTCCTTATTAGGGTGACTCATTACATAGCCAGATGGAACAACTCCTGGAGTTTCTTGATGAGGTATTAATAACAAGGAATGATGTATAGCAGCATTAAGAATAAATGATATAATTATAACTGGTTTGTATTTGCCAAACCTATCAACCAGGAATCCAGTAACAGGTGGTGCAAGAAATGTTGTAAATGGTAGAGCTAGGTAGATTATTGCAATTTCTTCTATGGTTAAACCAATACTTTGCATGTGTATCGTTAAATATGGCATTAATGATGATGTTGCTGAAAATATTTTTGTCAGAAAACTGTTGAATATTATTTCTAATGAATATAATACTATTAAATAAAAACCAATTACATATAGTGTACTATTTTACAGGGTATTATAAAAATATATTTTAAATTTATACAGAGATCGGTAAAACTGTGCCATCAAACTACATTAACCAATCAAATGTCCTAAATATGGCTGCCCGGAGAATAAATAAAGTAGTTCAGTTTTATGCATGGATTTTGAATTCTTGTGCTCTTGTTCACTTGAAAACTTGGAAATTTCCAATACGTCTTAAAAATATCAATGCATTAACTAAATTAGATAAATGATAGCATTATTATAATTATTAAATTAATGGTTTTTTATCTCCAGAATATACAGGTTACTTTGTTACTCTCCAGGCAGCTAAGCAATGTCCAAGCTCTTTTGTGTTGTTCCTCATGAAAAGTCTTTTATACAGAATGTCTCAGAAAGGTCTGTACAGAATCATTTGATTTTACATATCAAATAAAAAATATACATTCTTAGTAAAGCTAATAAATAATTATAAATCCCTATTACAAGACAAAAACTGCTTTTATACGTTTACTGTTCTGATTGCGGTTCTGTTAGTAGGATCTAATTCTGAGTTTTAGTTATAAGACATCGAAGTCGTTAAGTAAAGATGATTTGCTTGCTGTCCTTAATTCTGGTAAAGTTAGTAAAAATTAAAACATGCCTGTTGCTCCCAGAGCACTTAGTTATGTGATAACATCAAGAAATAAGTCCACATACTCATTAGGGCATATTTGTATGTTAGTGTTCCATTTTGGCTATTTTTTGCTTGACTTCACCAAAAATTATGATCGAGGTGTCATTCGATTCGGAATGGCATTTAGAAACTTTTCGAACATTTCAAAATCCTGCGCAAAAAATTGCAAAAGTTATAAACAAATTCCTAAAAAAGGGGGGTTTCGTTTTTTGCAAATATCTCGGAGAATATTGCAAATATCCGAAATCAAAAAAAAGATCCTTAAAGAGTAGGAAATTTCCTACAAAAAAGTCCTAACTCCCGGAATTGTACCACCAATATTTATAATTTTAATTTAGAGTTTAAAATAGGGCTAAAAACGTGTGATCTGGCCGCCCTTCGCGCCGCTTAGTTTGCTCTCTTTAACAAAAAATTTTTTTTTTACCTATTAAATATAAATATTAAGGAATAAAAAAATTCAGGTATCATTGGAATACGTGAATGAACAATAATCCATCGGAAAAAATTTTTTCCCACATTTTGTTTATTAATTATGCTTTTGTTAATTAAAGAAATTTTACCAATTTTTGATTGTTTACAAAAAAGTGGAGATTGACAATTTTTTAATTTTTCCAACGGGGATGTGTTCTGTAGCCTTTGGAGAATAAGTTCAAGAAGTGAAAAGAATCTCAAGTTTTTAGTTTAAAAAATATCATGGTTTTTATGTAAATTTTCAATTGGTAAAATTTCTTTAGTTAACATAAGCATAACTAATAAACAAATTGTGGAAAAAATTTTTTTCCGATGGATTATTGTTCATTCATGTATCCCAATGATACCTGAATTTTTTTATTCTTTAGTATCTATATTTAATAAGTAAAAAAAATTTTTTTGTTAAAGAGAGCTAACTAAGCGGCGCGCGCGGCGGCCAGATCACGCGTTTTTAGCCCTATTTTCACCTCTAAATTAAAATTATAAATATTTGTGGTACAATTCCGGGAGTTAGGACTTTTTGGTAGGAGATTTCCTGTTCTTTAAGGATCTTTTTCTTGATTTCAGATATTTGCAATATTCTTCGAGATATTTGCAAAAAACGAAACCCCCTTTTTTTACGAATTTGTTTATAACTTTTGCAATTTTTTTGCGCGGGACTTCGAAATGTTCGAAAAGTTTCTAAATACCATTCCGAATCGAATGACACCTCGATAATAATTTTTGGTGAAGTCAGGCAAAAAAATAGCCAAAATGGAACTTGTGAACCACACTATGTTAAAATTTTGAAGTGACAAGTGCACTATATTCTAACTAATTATAAGTTTTCTCAACAGTTCTCCTGATACTTTTTATATTATATGTGATATAAATTAGGAAAACCAAGAAGTTTTTTTACACCAGTGACTTACAAGCCTAAGTGGCAAAATACAAAAATTTGCATATTTTGCCTAGTTTTTGCATCTTTTACATATTTTAATGTGACAACATATTTATTAATATTATACTAATTTTATAGCATATTTTGTCACTTTACAGTAAATCTTAGTAATTTTTTTTAATTTTATTAAAATTACATTTCTTTCAAAAAACAAGTAGACTTGACTTGGCAAAAACTTATGATGCTCAAAAACTGTCTTATGCAGACAAACTGTCATAGAATCAAACTGTTGGACTAAGGTAGGCTGGGAATGACGCTAACAATCTTTGTCTGTTACCCATTTCTATGTATTTCTGTGCTTCAATAGATGATCTTCAATTGCTTGTTAAAATAAGTTGGGAACTGCTGAGCTAGATGTTATCTGGTTTGTTGAAATAGCCATGTTGCTGCTCACTTCTAATAGTGAGCTTGTGACAATGTTCTGTATGCTGGCAGGCTCAGTTTTCCAATGCCTTTCGATTTCAGTGTCTGTACACCCCTATCCTTGCCTGTCTATACTATATAATAACATTGACAAAATATTCTCATGATCTGTTATACGGTGATAAACAAGTCATTGAAATTTGGATAGCATGGTCTTTTTTTGATTTATGTTGTCATAGATTTCTTTAATATCAAGATTTTATGTTTCCTTATTGCACTCTCAAAGTCTCCTTGCTAATTGATATAAAATCAAACATGTATTTGTATTTTGTAAATCTCCATATACTACAACTTATTGTAAGTACACTATCTTGTCTCCTATATACAATTTATACATTTCTTGTGTTCTTCTTCAAGGACCTGGAGATGTTGTTAAAATAAAAAACAATTAAACTGGTTGTCATTTTTATAGGGTATATTGTCATCATTTAATCTTTAGCTTTTGTACTACGTAAGAAACTCAATTTCCAAATGTTGATTAATCAAAACACTGATGTATGATTTAAAATAACAAAATACAGGGTCTCTAAAAGGTCTGTACAATGTCCTACCACATATTCCTCAGACCAAAATAGGATGATTTAACCAAACTTACCTCTATCAAAAGTGCTCAGTTAAGGCACTACCGGATGTAAAAAATCATAAAACTATTTCTATTTTTTTAAATAACAAAAGAGTGCTTTTAGCGATTGGAATTAAATTTGGATTGTGAATGTGTACTGGAAAAAAGGATTTTTTTGACATCAGTTTTTTGCTTTTGGGTGTTTCATAAGTGGTCAAAAGTCAATTATCCACATGTAAAGAAGCTCAGATTTTTTTAACGGTTTGGTCAATACTTCTGAAACTTTAACCGCAGATGGGCATTCTTATTTCTTGCATTTCTTGTCACTTGTTCGATTTTGATAACTGCAATAGTTGAGGCAGAAAAAACAATTTTGATTTGCTTTCCAGCATGCAATGTAAACAATTAATAAAATAAAACCCAGCAAAAAACTGATGTCCAAAAAATCCCTTTTTCCCATACACATTCACATTCTAAATTTAATTCCAATCGCTAAAAGCACTCTTTTGTTATTTGAAAAAATAGAAACATTTTTAAGATATTTGACGTCTGGTAGCGCCTTAATGAAGCATTTTTGGATAGAGATAAGTTTGGTTAAATCGCCCTACTTTGATCTGAGGAATATGTGGTAGGGCATTGTACAGACCTTTTAGGGACACCCTATATAACTTTGTTCTGTTAGTCAAGACGAATAGCAATAATTAGATAACCTAAATTAATTTTTTGGGTTACATTATTTTGGATAATGAAGCTTCTACTACATATGTTTGTAATCAGTCAGAAACTAGTTGACAGTTTATGCTTTAACTGCTTAATGTCATAAACCCAAATTAACTTGGTTTTAAGCTTGACTCCTGCGTTAACTTGTGCAAAGGTTTGCAGCCAAATTCTTGCTTATTCAAATTAATTTGAATGTAGTATACCTGCTGCTACAAATGCATAACCTGATTTATCCTCATCATACAGAATCTTCTTTTTTTAGATCTGCTATAAATTCATAACCCGAGTTGTCTCGAGCATATGAATTTTTGTCCTTTTTTTACCATCAACTCAAAAATAATTTGTTTTGTTATATAGAAGACAGTAAAACATTTAATTTTTCTAAAGTATTGTACTACTGTTTTATTAGAAATAAAAGATTCTAAATAAATGTGTCTTCAATTGTTTATATATTTGCTGCATTTGATCTAATGTGGTGTTCTATATGGAGTTTTGTCTGTGACTAATAGAATTCATTATAAAATTAACAATGATCGATACCTGAATATTTCAAATGTAATATAAAATTAATTTCTACTACATCAATACATATTATTGTCACCTTTTTCTGTGACTAATAAATTCCACATAAACAATAAATACCTACTGATGATTCTTTTTTGTTTTTAGTTTACTAAGAATGTATTAATCAAACAGCAATACTTTTTATGAATCAAATTTAAAAACATGTAACAAACCAAATATTAATTATTATTTCTACAACAGTGTATATCAATTCTCAACCTTTCTAACAAATTGATCGTCACACTTTTAATAATATTCAACATTTTTATATAAGCAATAAAAAATTCTAATTATCAAAAGAAAAAAATAAAATCTTAATACAAACCTCCATACAAAAAGAATAAAGTCAATTTTAAAGTAATGAGATTTTTATTAACACGTATGTTTTTGAATTTGTCAGTAAATCTTGGTTTTTTTTCCATTTTAAATATTTTTTCCAAATATATTAACAAGATACACCCACACAACTACCATGTCAAACTAAGTTATAATTTCTTAATTTCATTTTTTGTCAATGTATTTAGATAAAGATAATGTCACTTCATTTGTTTACCTTAATATTAATAAAATATATTATACTGCTGTAACTTTAATTGTTATATTTAAATAATTGCGTATCTACCTTGTGAAATCAGAATATAAATAGAATAATTCTACTGTTAGAATAAACAGTAGTAAACTTACAATAAACATGGTCGAATCAAACCTTTGTTCTGGATATTTACGGATGTATTTGACTAAAACCTTTTTAATATTTAAATTTTTTTCTTTGCGTAATTTTAAACAGTTACTAGTTTAACATTAATTGTTAACTTGTATTAAAAGAAACCAAATGGCTTTTGAACGAAAAATATTTATTCTAAAAAATAATACAAAAATAGTTTTACAAACATTACATTTCTAGGAACTTTAAAACAATCTTAATTTTAATATTAGAATAGTTCGACACTGATTTTACAATAAGCATCAAGTAATATGATGTGTTCAACTTTTTTTATATACAGAGACAGTGCACGACACTTGATTGACTTTAAATAAATTTTTGAACTTCTTTATGAATTTCTGTGAGATTCTCCAGTTTTACATAGTTTAGCTATTCAGTTATAGAACTCATTGAAAAAGTAAAATCTTTGTTAACAAACAAGAATTTGGTGACACTTAATGGAGATCACTTTTGTGTTTATTCAAAATATGAACAAACCAACCCAAGGAGAAAAACAAATGAAAGTGAACCAAATAAAATATAATATTTTATACTAAAAAACATATTAGATACAGTAATGCCTTATATCAAAAATGTTTATTAGTAGAATAAAAAATATTTATAAAAGAAATGAAAGTAAAATAGGTATGTAGATCAAAGGTTTTTTAAAAACCATTTAATTAACTTTAACGTCAAACAGTCTTTACAATACATTAAAGGAATGACTTTGGCTGATTTTCAATCTCAAGACAAGCATAGTACACCATGTTTAAATCATCAATATCACTTCCATCAGTTTCGAGCACAGTACGTATACGATTAATCTTTGTAATAGTATCTTCCAAGCAGTCCTTACGGATAACTCTATCCATACCTTCGCTCCTCACCATAGCTTTCCAAGTCTTTTCATACTTGTTGTAGTAGTATTGACGATAATCCAATGAATGGTTTTGAACAAAACGAAGTCTCCTCTTGGTCCTCCTGCGAAGGTAGTAGCCTTAAAAACATATAACAATTTTAATAATTAAATTTCAGAAACATTTATTTTATACAAGATAAACATGTTGAGTTCAAAGTCAATAAGGCTGTCCAATCTGCTGTCAATGCCCCCTAAAAATAATAGATGCGATCAAACAAATAAATATTTTTAAGAAATTTATGGTTTTCTTCTTTAGTTTCCCAGTATTTACAAACATTTATTTATCAACTAGGGTTGGAATAAGTTCTTTGTTATGTGTAAGTGAGAATCAGTGGCATTCTTAATGTGAAATTAAAAACTAGGTGCGAAATTGAGTATATGTTTTACAATAAACACTTTTCACATAACTCCAGATAATCTTATCACTGTAATATTATATACGACAAAAAAATTGTATTTCCGTTACTCAGAAATGTAATTTGATTGCGTGTTTGATATTGCTTGCCCACTAGCAGCCGTTTTAAACGTCCAGGTCATGTGTGTTGGACAGCCTTATAATCTGAGCTAATGTAGGAAGTCAGGACTTTTCTAAATAATAATACAACTGAAAAAACAGAAGATAGAAAAAGATTATTGCAACAAAGCTATTTTTTAAATAAAAAAAATATTTATTGTATAGGCTGAAGAACCTTAGTCAATGGCCTATTGTAACTTCTTTAAGTTCAATAAATATTATTATTATTATTATTTACTGTAATATTGGCAACCAACAAACAACTTCAAGTTTGTAGAATTGGAGGTACAACGTCTTCTATGCCTTCGTTATGACTGGTTCGTCAGGATGCCAATCAATTGACGTGGACAGCTTTGGATTGGTCCCTTATATCTTTGAAGGTTATAAAGCCATACCAAATTACCTTCATTAAATCCTCCCTCTTCTGCTTTTGCCTTGTAGCCATCTTTCAAATCGTCACTAGTGATACAAGTATGCTTTATTCTGTTGTAGATTGTCTACATATAGTTCACCAATTTCTCCAATGTCAGGTAGACTTCCATAAATTAGGTCACATGGAAGCTTTAATTCTCTTTTGAACATCAACATCAACTAAGTTGGGGCGAAGTTTGTTGTTTCATGGACACTACCTCAGACAAGTATCCACCAAGTGTCCTGCTTATTCTTTTGGATGTAATGGAGTCATAACACTATATGGCTCATATAACTACAAAATACATTAGACTTTTTCTGACTCACTTCTGAGTACTATGAAATTCGAAATGATTTTTGAATGTTTTTCAATCTCTATCACATTGTCTAAATCACTAAACTTCTTAACAATAAATTCATTAGTCTTTCAAATGTAGTTGCAGTATTGCAGAGACCAAACTATATAACTGTAAACTGCCAAAATCCATTATCAGTTGGAAATACAGTTTTCTCTTTGTATCTATTTTCAACTTCCTCCTGCCAATAGCCGCTATTTAGATCAAGCGTGAAAAACCATTTCAATCCAAAAAGGGTATCTAAGGTGTCGTTGATATGAGGTAATGGGTAACTACCTTTTTTTGGTCATACCATTCAACGTCTAGCTCTCTTTTTTATTAGAACCATTGGCATAGCACAAAGACTGCTGGATGGTTCAATACAACCTTGAGCTTGCACTTTCCTCAGAAGAACTAGGCATTGTACATTTTGGTCATTCTTCTTCACAATGAGTTACTCAAGTCACTGAGTCTAATCTTCCTTTTTCTTTTTTTGGTTTGGCAATTCTGATATTGATAGTCTTAGGATTATCTTTTGTACATTCTAGGATCTCTATGTCTTCTTGGAGAAGACGTACGCTGGACAGTTTTGTTTCAAGCAGAACTATGTTAAATTCTTAGATATCATAGATCTCTCTCAATAATTGTTTCTTCTTCATAAGGTAAAAACAGAATACTTGGGGGTATGTTGCTTTAACTTTTGATTTTCCCTAAATTCTACTTCCTACAAATTCTTACAACACAGGCACAGAAAGGTAATCGACAATGTCCTCTACATGATGGTATGATCAAACGAATATTAAATTTTGCAGTTGCCAAAATAATTTTATCTTTGGAATTTTAATAGTACAAACTTCTTTACTTTTTGTCATTTTGTTAATAGCCAACAAAGTTAAGTTATCCCTGATTCCAACTCTTGCTTTGATGATACCATTAGTGTATATGTCACATATTTTAAATCCTGTCACTAATACAATTGTCTAAATCATAAAATTAAATGTTTTTAATGTAATTTAGATCCGGTGAATTGTACTGTGCCAAGGTAAAATAGGGATATTCTCAGAAATTGGGAAATTTGACTTATTTGTTATGTAACGCGGCAATACTATCACTTCCATTTATCTTTTTCAAAAAATATGAAACAAGAATGTTGGCCAGAAATGCTGCAAGAAATGAGGAATTTTATTATTATAGTTCAATTGTAACTAAGAACTCAAAACCAGACATACCTACTTATTTGATAGTTTGCCCTTAAATAAAAATTCCTAGTCTAAATGAAATTAAAAATGAAAATCTTTATAAGCCAATCGTCATCAATTTATTCCTATTAAATATGAAAATATAAGCCTTGACTTGGAAATTTCTTTAGCTAAAAGTAATTTCTAAATGAATGATGGTTTCTTAAAATAAGACATTCAAAGATATTTTTTATTGATTGAAATTCCAAAAAGTATTCCAAAATTCTTTTTACATTTTCGTAAGAAATTCTGATACCTACTGCAAGATTAATTTTGTCGGAATCCATCGTACATATCTACTCATAGGAAATAAAAAATTCAAGCGTTCTTGATGATTTATATAGATATATATCATATTGATAGATTTTAAAGCCCGTTCACTCAGAATATAACAAATAGTTATACTTACTTCTTTGAGGATGTTGACGTACCATAGACACCATATTGACCACCAAATGGGCCATAGTATTATTGAATACTTCGATTTTCGAGTCTGTCATGATTCTTCAAATTAATAAACAAGGGTAGATTAGAAGACTGAAAATTAAAACAACACACTTCAATAAAAAGGTTACAATAGTATTAGCGTTAGTAAGAATTTTATAAGTAGTATATATCATACTTTAATTACCTTGAAATTCACCAAGACACTAGTCGCCAATATATCGTTGAAAACGCAAGGACTCCCGTTGTCATGCGCGTAGCTAAGACGCTTCTCATTCGTAGTTTCGAAACGGCAAAGAGACGTGCGTGCATTTACTTTAACTTGCTAGTTAAAACGCGATTTCTCTTTTAACTGCAATAGCGAATGTAAGTAGATTTTTTTATAATAAATTAGCAACTAAAAATGATAAAGTAACGTTGATAATTTATATTTAACACTACTAAATTAATTTTAAAATTTAATTGTTAGTTCCTTTTTTATAGTGTCAAGATTCTTGGATTTAAAAAAATTATTCGTTTCTGAATAGAAAAAACCGATTTTATGTAAAAAATCAAAAATTTTATTACAATAAATTATTAAAAATCAAAGTAAACATTATTAATGCTACTGGAACACAAAACAATTAAATGTTAACTTTTTTTATAATTATAACAGCAGGTAGTCATCCTTTTTGGAATCTTTACCGCGAATTAATACGTACAATTCAATCAATATGATTGTTTTTAACTCTTATCTATTTTATATGTAAATCATTTGTATACAGAAATAAACAAAATAGTTTTAGATTCCTGGTAATTACACTACACTACTATAATTTGAAGCGCGAGGTATTCATTTTACAAAATATTATCAGAACTTACTTCCGCCTGAACATGAGATTTTTAAAATCCGTTTTGGTCATTCGATGAACTTTATCTTTAATTTGATTCAAGTGGTTGTCTTATTTGGAACAAAACTATGCTTGCACATTTTGGCGGTTGGCGGCGGCCATTGTTTCAACTTGGTTTTGTGAAAAAGTTTATTAATAGAGTTTGTTGACAATTTCGAAAAAATACAGCCGACCTTCATTTTTCTCATCTGAAAAACGATTTGTGTTTAGTTGCAAATATTGATTGTAAGTATTTATTATCACATCAATTAAAGGAAAAATGGGAAATTCTTGTAAAAAGGTTAACGTAGAAAAAGAAATTTCGTTATAGCTTCCAACATTATGGTATTTCATGGAAAATATAATTCTCATACTTTGTGCATTGATTTAGAAAAAATCTAACCAAATCTTACTTTAATTTCGAATCTTTATAAAAGAAATTATTTATGAAATATGATAGGTACTTATAAATAAAATATTTGAATATCGCGGTATTTTATATGACGCGCGTTGTTTCTAAGGTGATGCGCGTTTGTTCGGCCTTTATTATTTTAAAAGTACGAGTAACGCACGTTTTAGACTTACTAATAAGAAATTTAAGAATAACACCATCATTCGTGTTTGTTTTGTTTTTCTGAAAAGTAGCCTTGAGTTTGAATGTAAGGTACGTACTGAAAGAAAAATTAATTAAATTGAGCATCGTGTGCGTTGCTTGTCAAGAAAAATCGTTTTTCATAATGTTTTAAGAAGTCTATAAGTAACATTATAAACAAATGATTAAACAAAGACTTGACTGTCATTTATTTGTTTATATTTTCTTGATTAATATCAACATAAAAATATCTATACTTTTAAATGTCGCGCTACTTTACTTGATGCGCAGTTTTAATTTGATGCGCGTATGTTTTCAGTAAACGGTATTGGTGAGCTTTGACGATTGTTCGTTATCGTTTCGACTTCGCTTCGCAATTGAAGTGCGCTTTATTAGATCTTTTTGAAGATTTTAGAAGAATGCAGATGTCCGTGTTCGTTCTGCTTATCTGGAAAGTAATCTACATTTGAAATCTATTATCTATATGTAAGTATGCCTTTTTTATATTAAATATCCTTGCAAAAGAAAGGTGCAGTTGAAATAACATGTGCGTTGCTTCTTGAATAGAACAAAAGTTTCCTAAATTTATGACCAATTTTACAATATTAATGTTGATTGTTTACTAATCTAACGAGATTTTAGTAGGAATGTGTTTAAATTTAGTTTTTTATAGTCATAAAATGGCAACACCATACACCTATCCTTCACTCAGACATGACACTGCAGGTAGAGGCACTATCTCATTTATGTGAAATGGAAAAATGAATAAACTGTCCAAGATTGAGTACTGTTCTGTATATCTAGTTAAAAATAAACATCAGTGACATCTTTTCTTAATTCATGCTGATCTAAAAGCTGCGAAAGGGTTATGAATAAAATGGGACTATGACTGTGATCTCCAATACACTATTTGAAACAGCTTAGCAAGTAGTTGCTTATAAGAACTAGATATTTTCATTCTTGGTCTTTGTTTTTGTTGCCAAAGCTAGAAATCTTCAAACCTTAGGGATCATGTTTGATCGGAACATATTTGTTGCTCATTCTATTCTTAATGATATATTAAAAGTAAAATAGAAAATATTGCAGAATGGCTGCTAAGTTTTTGCAATTATATAGATGAACACGATTAGAAAGAAAGCATTTTTCTCAAAATCAAACTTTCATACCTTATAGCTTTTACATCAGCTTCAGAACATCATACAAACATTATTTTTGCTATCGCTATTTTAAATAAGTAAAGGCATCATTAATGTTTATTGTTAACTTGATTGCCTGACTTGAGACAGTTTAAAACTTCTATTTAATATCAAGATCTTCAACAAACTTCGACTGTTCAAAAGTAAATGTTTTCAATTCATATATGATGTGATAAATCCATAGGGTATGGTTGCTGTTGTATATTGTATGCTTCTTAGATATTGTTATTAAATCAGATCTTTTATCAATAGTAGTCAAGTAGTTTACACGAAATACTTTGAAATAATGAGTTTATACATAATAGAAATTATACAGGGCATTTTCTAAATCTACAACACAATAATAAACTAAGAACATAGAGAATAAATAGCATTAAAATTGACATAGTCGATGATTCTTGTTCTCTATATTAACTTACAAAAATTTGCAACAGCATCAATTAAAAGAGAATTTGTTTCCGCTTCCAATGGCATCAAACTTAAAAATCGGTCCCCTAAAATGAAAAATAAAAATGACTTACACTTACTTAATTTTTTTCTTGTATTACCACTTATGCAGTGTCAAAGTTTTTTACCATACCTTTCCAAACCATCCTGTTTTGTACTACATTACTCACATGTTACTTCCATCTTTGCATATTTCTAGATTTGTCTGTAAATTTCTTTAGTATGTATTTTCAAAAATTGCAATATCATCTGCAAAGGCTACTATATTTAATTCTAATCTATTCATCTGATGATACTCGCATGAATTCCTTACTATCTTTTATTACTTCGTCTAGTAGAATGATAAACAAATATGGGCTTTGAGTTCCACCTTGTCTTATTCCCAACTCCATTATAAATGATGTTCATTTATCTGTCATCTTCTTAATACTTTCCATAACACCTGCCTCAGGATTGTATCAAAAGCTTCTCATAATTTCAAACTTTAATATTTTAAAGGAATATTAACATATAAAAAAAAAGTTCTTATTGCAGATAAAGTAAGTTTTACAGTAATCAAATATTATCTTAAAATATTAAAAATCTTAGAATTATCAATTTTAGTTTGCAATAATTAGGGTAATTTCAAAGATTTTTGTGTTACAGATGCATAAAAAGAATTCTTTTTTGATTATACCATTAAAGCTTTTGTAAGTTAATATGGGAAACAGAAATCAGCAAAAATCTGAATTTCAATACTATTTCTCTATGTTTCACTGTAAAAGTTGACATTCTATATGTTACAGAGTACTATCTTATAAATAAATATAAAATAATGGCTTGAAATAAGTGAGATTATTAAAAAATTATTTTATTTTTCTTTGGCTTCATTTACATTTTGATATTTAACATGTTACATAATTTTATAAAATACAAATAATAAGCATGTTGTAGGAATTAATTTAAATTAGCAAAATTAGCACAGATTTTAGTACATATGTGAATTATAGTAAATCATTTGTTGAAACGAGGAAAAAGAAAAACAAATCGAGGCTTCTGTATCATTGTGATTTTTAATTTTTTGAAAATCATAGCCTCTATTAATACAGACTGTCATATAGAAATGCATCTAAGTATACACAAACAATAAGAACAAATCCTCTAAATGGCATTATTTCGAGTAAAACAGAAATAAGGCAAAGAGATGTTAGTTGGCAAAATATCTTTGTTACTTTCATTTCATTTAAAATATTTGTACTTATTGTTACCATATAATTTAGAATTTTCGTGACACTAGAAGGCTTCTGTGGCTTCCTAGTAAGCAGTGGTAGTTTCCTTCACTTCTATGCCGTTAGTCTATTACACTTTCAAACATAGTTTGGAATAAATGTCGTCCTCTTTTAATATTTGTTTGGGTCTTCCTCAACATACAGGGTGTTCTGAAAATGGGTGCAAATATTTTGCAAGTTAATTGATTCTCTGAGAAAAATTAAGCTTACTTTGTTATATGTATAACCTATTTCCTTAAAGTGCACCATTTCCAACATACAGAGTGTCAAAGTTTAATTTAGAATTTCTCATTTTTCCAATGTATTGAGCGATGAAACTTCCTACATGTTTGTTACTGTCAGATATCCATTATTTTACATAGTTTTATGTTTGATGTTCCTAATAGAGAAGGGAGTTGTTACACCATTATAAAATTAGAACATTCTACTATTCTCAGAATCTTGAATTTATTTGGCAAGAAAAGTTGCTCTTACACTTTTCCTGTGGGATGTGTCGTTTTCTAGTAAAACTGAATTTTCAAAACCTCAACATTAAAGTTATATGTCTTTACAATATCTCAAAAAAAGTATGCAATATTAATTCAGTATTTTTTATGCAGTTGGTACTAGAACATGTCTATTACTTAAGGTAGCTTTTTACGTTTGATATACCTTTTAAGGGTGGAAGATTGAGAGACTCTAGCACATTTTTCTGAAACAATATAGTTGTGCTTCCGAGAAGATAACAAAATCTACTGTTTTTAAAATCTACAAATAATTTAACAAAAAAATTGCTTTTACATTTCTTCCGTGGAATTCGTCATTTCACAGTAAAATTGAGTTGCTCAAAATCTGTCAATTTCCTTTAGAGAAGGATGCTCTGCTAGCCTCTCACCAATTCTTTGCTCCTGATTAAGATATGGATCATAAAACTTTCTAAAGCAATAAACACCTTCCAGTAACAACCGGGCAAGAGTTTCGAGATATTGAGAAAACTTACTCCTTAACAAAGACTTTGAAGTTGATCGATTTTAAAAAACTCGAAAACAACACATTTGGTGGGAAAAGTGCAAGAGCAACTTGTTTTGATAAATTGATTGTTAGTTCCAAAAACAGGAGAATGTTTTAATTTTGATGTACATGTACAAAACTTTAATTTCAATATCTTGCTTTTTAAAATATTGGAAAAACAAAGAATTTTAATTAAATTTTGATACTTTGTATTTCAGAAATGGTAAATTTTAAGAAAAAAGGTTATATAACAAAAGTCGGCTTAATTTTTGTCAGAGATCCACCTGTCAAGTATTTGCAATCACTTGCTAAACATCCTGTGTATTCAATCCACTCCACTTCCTTCATTTAATAGTTCTTGGTTCGTGCACTCCAAAATTCTTTGTGTAAAATTCTGTTTTTTGAATTCATATTTTATATATTTTAGTGTTTTTATTTATGAATTTTGTGTTTTTGATTGAAAACAGTTTGTGTCTAAAAGTCTGTTTTATTTATAAATTTAATTAACACCTAAAACTATTTTGAACACACTTAAATATAACTATTAGGTGTATACCTATGAAATGAGACTTTTTTTTCAATTTTAAACGTTTATTAACAAAAAATGGTTACAAATTTAATCTTCAAAATAATAGCCATCGCTAGCGACACATTTTACCCATCTCTCAGGCAATTTGTGAATGCCGCGCCAAAAAAATTGGCCGTCTTTGGCCGCAAACCAATCATCGAGCCATTTTTTGGCTTCTTCGTGAGAATTGAAGCGCTGCTCGGAAAGTGCGTGGCCCATCGATGCAAACAAATGATAATCGGAAGGCGCCAAGTCTGGTGAGTAAGCCGCATGCACCAGCGGTTCCCAATCGTACGTCTCCACCAATTCCCGGGTCGCTCTTGTTCGATGTGGTGGTGCATTGTCATCAAGAAAAATTACTTTGTGACGCCGATCGGCATATTCTGGGCGTTTTCGGTGTATAGCGCTGTTCAAATCGGCCAATTGTCGTTGGTAGCGTGCACCGTCAACTGTTTCACCTGGTTTTAATAGCTCGTACCAAATCATACCATGCTGATCCCAGAAAACACACAGCATTGCCTTGCGGCCGAAGCGATTTGGTTTGGCCGTTGATTTTGGCTTGTGGCCGGGCGGACCATACGATCGTTTACGCTTGGGATTGGAGAAATACACCCATTTTTCATCACCCGTAACGATTCGATGCAAAAAAGACTTCCTTTTGAACCGGGAGAGCAGCATTTCACAAGTGGTTTTTCGGTTCTCTTGCTGCCTTTCAGTCAGTTCATGCGGCACCCATCTTCCGACCTTTAAAATCATGCCCATGTCTTTCAAACGTTTGCAAATGGTTTTTTGGGTCACTCCCAACTGCTCTGCCATCATTTCTTGCGTTTGACCATCATCTTCATTCAACAATGCTTGCAATTCGGTGTCCTCAAACTTTTTCGGTGGCCGGCCACGTTCCTCGTTCTCCACGCTAAAATCACCACTTCGGAATTTTTCAAACCACCTGAAGCACTGTGCTCTGCTTAGAGCATGTCCACCGTAAGCTTCTATAAGCATTTGATGAGCTTGAGAAGCGTTTTTCTTCAATTGATAACAGAAAATCAACGATGTCCGCAAATCGTAGTTTGAAGGCACGAAATTCGACATTTTTAAGAGCGAAAAAAATGCGTTGTTGTATGAAACATCACAAACAATGAATTGAATATTGTTGACAGATGACAGGCGAAAAAAATAAGACATTTGGGACAGTTTAAAAATACTCCTAGCGACATCTGTGGTCTAATAGCTGAAAGTCTCATTTCATAGGTATACACCTGGTATTTACAACTATTTACAATTTTAATAACAAAATGTTGGCGTTGTTTATTTATTGGAAGTTTCTTGTAGGATTAGTATTCGAACACCACCCTTTTCGGAAGGATCCCCAACGTTCGATACCGATCCGGCAATGTCTGGCCTTTTTTGAAGTACTCGGCGGATGCAACTTGATGATTCATAAGTGTAATTTATATGTGATTCAAATTTCCCAGCTTTTATATTCGTAACATTGCTCCCCTCTAAATCTTGATTGTCCTAATTAGGTTCTATGCGGTTTCTGGCAACATAATTAAAGGTGCAATATTTCTTCGCACAGCCATTCGGTTGAAATTCTCAATAATATGGTATCTCGAATTGCTTTTTCATGATAACAATGTGACGTAACTTGCAGTTTCCGTTACAAGAACCTTTTTTCCAATCTCAAAATTACTAGCAACGGTATCCACTACAAACATACCAGTAGACTGTGAATAACTTAAGACAGCAATATTGGATAATCTTTTTTTTAATTTTCAAAAGCTTCTTGGTTTGACTCATACAAATCTTTCTGACGTTTCGGTTGATTTGTAAAGTGGTTTGGCAATGTTGGCAAAACCCGGTACAAATCTTCTATAGTAAGTGCAGGGATCTAAAAAACTTCGTATCCGTGTTCGTCTTTAGGAGTGGGCCATTCTTTCATCGCGGATATCTTTTCGGGATCCGCTGAAACACCTTCACTAGACACTATGTGGCCCAAATACTTTACTTGATCGCAAAACACGTGACACCTTTTTTGAGCATTGCAAAATCGTTCAAACACTTCTTTCAAGTTTTTGAGATGATCTTAGAATGTTTTCTCAATCACTATCACATTGTCCAAATACACTAAACACGTCTTCCACGACAAACCCCTTAACACTAAGTTCATTAATCTTTCGAATATAGCTAGAGCGTTGCAAAGACTAAACTGTCATAGTCCATTACCGGTCGAGAATGCAGTTTTCTCTTTGTCTTCAGCTTCCACTTGCCAATAACCGCTTTTTAGATAAAGAGTGGAAAACCATTTAGACCCTGAAAGGATATCTAATGTATCATCGATACGAGGGAGTAGGTAACTGTCTTCTTCCTTGGTCACATCATTCAGCCTTCGGTTATCTACGTAAAAGCGCGTCGTTCCATCCTTTTTTCTTTACTAGACCTAGAAGCCCATGGTCTTGTATTTCTCTCTTCTCGCTTGGTCAAGAATAGACGTCTTGGATTTTGACGGATGGGCGCTGCGTCACCCGTATCGATCTTGTGTTTTACCACAATTAGTTTTCTCATAATCTGCTTCTGAAGAGACGAAGACATCTAATTATTCTTCTACTATTTGCCAAACTTTTTTCTTTTCTTGGGAAGTCAACTTTTCAACCGTTTCGAACAATTAGCTGGATGAATTTCTTCTTCACAATGAGGCACCCAAGTCACCGGGTTTAATTTTTCCAAAACTCTTCATAATACAGATCAAAACCACACCTGCAGACTTGAACAATGATTTGTTTTTAAATACACCTTCGGCTATCGCTTCTTCTCGTTCTGGTTCGGCAATTGTGATGCTGATAGTCGTTGGGTCATCCTCTATACATATTGGAATAATTTGTACTGTCTTGGCCGGGATTTCTATATTTCCTTGGAAGAGGTGAAACACGCTGGACAGTTTCGTTTTGGGCAAAACCATGCTAATTTCTTTGTTCTCAAACTTCACTGCTCTTCATTCGACATTAATGACTACTCCAAAACTCTTCATAAAATTGATACCCAGAAGAGCAGAATAGTCATTGTATATTCAATCACCGCTGTCCCTAGCATCATCTTTACTTTGATCTTGCAGTACCTTGGTATATCTGCACCCGTTGCGGTTTGGATGCGGATATTAGAAATTTTTTTAAATTTCAGATGCTTTCTGCCAATTTGTCCTTCGACTATAAGACTGTTTCTTTCGTTTTGGACGTTCTTGAGGACCCACCAAGCTGTCTAAACTTAGTTTCCTTACTGCTCAAGACTCCTATTGACATTCGATCTTTATCGTAGGACTTACCGCCACATGTAGAGCTTCGTAGTTAAGAACTGTTCCTACAGCATCCCAATATTAACTTGGCCCCTGGCCACTTCGGGATTTCCTACGCCATTGACGAATGCTTGTATGGCCGTAACGTGAGACATGTCGTCGGGTACTTGGTCGTAGGCCACACGGGCTAGCTTTTCTGTCTGCAGCGTACTCATGAGTGGTCTTGCTAGATCTTCGTTTACGGGTCATCAGTTGAGTGCGATAAACAGGAGTTAAATGCTCATCGCTAAATATGCCCTTCAAGGCCTTTACTAATAATTACATCATAATCATTAGCGACATCGGCATTATGTAGTACTTGCAACACTTTTCCTTGCAATGTTATCATCAGATTTATGAGTTTTTCATGTACAGTGCGGTCCAATTTGGATGGGATTAAATGGGTAACTTTCTTATTAGCGCAGATAAATGAAAACGGCTTAGGTACTCCTGGCCTCTTTTTTCATGCTTGTTCCATTACCGGTGCCAGAAATAAGCTGCCATCTTTTGTTTTTTCCCTAGAGAGAAAAAGTAGAAAATGGCCGATTTCTTCAATTTGCTGTAACTCCTTTATTTTCGAAGCTAGAACAAAATCATTTAAGCATTGTTGAGGCACTTTTTAACATAGAATTCAATGCCGTCAGTCGTTTTTTTCTAGTCCGTTCCATAACTGCGCTGTAACTCGAGGTTGAATTTTTAAATGGACCATTCAAGAAATTAAACTTTAAGTTACAGCGCAGTTATGGAAAGGACCAGAAAAAACAACTGACGGCATTGAATTCTACGTTAGAAAATGCTCCAACAATGCTAAAATGATTTTGTTGTAGCTTCCAAAATAAAGGAGTTACAGCAAATTGAAAGAATCGGTCCATTTAAAAAATTCGACTTTTAAGTTACAGCGCAGTTATGGGAAGGATTAGAAAAAAATGACTGATGGCATTAAATTCTACGTTAAAAAGTGCCTCAACAATGCTTAAATGATTTTGTTCTAGCTTCGAAAATAAAGGAGTTACAGCAAATTGAAGAAATCGGCCATTTTCCACTTTTTCTCTGTGGGGAAAAAACAAAAGAAGGCAGCTTATTTCTGACAAGCATGAAAAAAGAGGCCACGAGTACCTAAGTCGTTTTCATTTATTTGCGCTAATAAGAAAGTTACCCATTTAATCCCATCCAAATTGGACCACACTGTACACTCCACCCATTGCTAGTAGCTGCCGTCTCAAATTGTTTTTGTACAGCGACCTTGACGTCGTACCGTCATATTTCGGTGTTTGTATATATTATGGTCGACTTTCTTATCAAAACTTTACCATCTCGAACGTGAAAGCTTTTCACATAATTGTCCTCCTTCGACCGCATTTACTTTGGTACCTAAGTGTCAAATTTTCTACCTATTGTATTTCACAAGCTTTGCTTTTCTCAACTTTTTCTATCTTCATGTTCATTCTTTCTTTGACTTCTTTTACTGTCTGTTTTAGCATTTCTTTGTGTTCGAGCAACCATTTATTAATTACTCGAGCCATGTCTTCTTTGTGTTCATCAATTTTCTTACATTGCTTGTCCATCTTTTACTTAATTCTTCTTATTGCTTAGCTTAATTGTCTATTTTATTACTTATTACTTGTTTCTGTTAGTCCATCTTTTTGCTCAACCCTTGAATCATCTACATAAGGGATTGCAGTATATCACTTAAAGTTTCTGTTTCTTCAGACGTTGCCACCGGCGTCGCTGGTTCCAATGCAGAGTTCTTCTTGGGACTCATTTGTCTTATTTTATTTGTTATTGCACAAACTAATAATTTATAATAATCGCACACCTGACACCAGCTGTAGTGTTTCCATTTATAAATTTTGGGTTTTTAATTGAAAGCAGTTTGTGCATCAAGTCCGTTTTATTTAAATCTCTTAATTGGTTAACGTGTGACGAGTCAACCAATCAAGAACTACTATGTTGAAAACGATAACTACAAGTATTACCGTATCGTCAAGTTTCAGAAACTTCATTTTTTGATACGAGTATCTTCGAAGGTAAGCCACAAAGATCAAAACGTCATTAGACTTTTCTACTTAATTTTTATTGAGGAATAATGTACCGTATTTATGCGCTATTTACTTGTATTTTTCTGGAAGTTTCTCTTCTCTCCATATATTTCATAATAAGGAGTGAATACTTGTGTTATCTCCGTTATTTATTTCCATTTTGTGATTTTAGTAGCTCGCTTAAAATGTTACCGTACTGCTTTATGATCTTTTATTTCTTTGGTTGGAATATTCATATTTATACTACATCATTAGTTTAGTATTCACATATTATAGTTTTGATTTATCTTTGTCTTTAAATATTCTCCATCTTCTATCTTGCACTGTATCTACTAATACTTTTTAAATATTTGTTCTTTTTTATCTTTTTGTCTTCCCTTGTACTCTTTTTAAATTTGTTTATCTTTTTCTTGGTATGGTTTGTTAATTTTTTATTTTAGCAGCTTTGATTTTTCCATTTCCTTATATTTTTAAGATAATTTATCCGATGCTCTTATTGTTATTTTAGCAGGTTTCCTCAAGGAGTGTGTATTAAAGTCTGTCTTTTCCTAATTTCATATTTCTCATTTGGGTTTTCAATTCTGTCTTTGATTTTGTTTAATTAACATATGATCAGATTCCAAAGTATGCCTTTCATAGCTTTTACATCTAACAGACTTCTGTCCATCTATTGTCACATATTCTATATATTGTTCTTCTTTCCTTTTTCAAATTGGTCATTTTTAATATTTTTTCAATTTCCTCTTCTGTAATTCTTTGTATCTTAGTGTGGTCAAAAAGTTCACACTCTCAAAAATCATTTGTTTTTAAAAGAAGCCTTCAGATCACTGGCACATCTATAAAGATGTCATTAGACTTGTTTAGATGGCATCCTCCAATTTTGTAGTAGCACAGTCTAAAATTGTTCGTCGTGGTATTATGATCATATAAGTTTCAATTTTGTATTGTTACTACTTCGGGCTAAACTAGAGAAACTATAAACATATACTAAATTGCTATACTTTGTCGTCTATCAATCGACATTTTAAAATCTAATCTGGCTAATATTATTTTCTTTAACCATTCTCTTTTTAATTTTTCAAGTACACCCTGTATAACTTAAAGAAAAGGCGTATTTGGTAGGAATTCTACATAGCTGATGGAGGACCAATTGGTGAAGGCTAACAATACTAACCACTTCATATCTTTAAAGGATTTTATTTTAAAAGGTTCGAGAAATAGTAATTCTGAGAAAAGGAATTTCTTCTCAACTTTATGACCGCACTGTATATTTGTGAACCTTTCCCAATCTTTCTTTCCCTTTGTTTCAATTATATTTGTTTAGTACTATGTAAACAAGAAATTCTAGTTCATCAATACTTTTATAATACTTGATGCGTTCGGGATTAGCTTCAAAGTCTTCCAAAGTCTTAGGGCAGAATCTATACATACAGAGCATACTCTCGTAGTCAAAAGTAAACCAGCAATGGCGAGCAGGATTGAAAAAAATGAGTTTGCTGTAGATTTGCTCTTGCACGATGTGAATTATTATCAAACTAATTTTGTGTTTTTTAACAATCTGCAACTTCAGAACTCTCCTAATATATCACACTGAAGAACTGCCTTTGATGAATCATACTAATAGCAAAATTCATTTATTTCGCGTATGTATGGATGTCTTATTATAGAGATAGTAACTGTTGAAAACGTTAATTTTTTAAGAGTTGAAGGTTACATTAAAATGAATACATTAACTGAAAAAAAAATATATTTATTAAGCAAACTGCTTCGAATCAAATAAAGATCCATAAAGATAGGTATTATCCTTTCAGAAATATTTTATGTTTTTGTTAGAATTCTTATTTTAATGCAAATTATTTATTGTATAAAATTTTAGTAACGTCATTTGATGTAGAACGTAAAAATCTGAGAAATCATCTTGTGCCAGTCCGACCCTGGTTATTGTGGTAGGTAGAGGATAGTGGTGGTGGAAGCGGGAAATATAATCCTAAGGTTACGGCTTAGTATTATTATTTCATTATGACGAATAACAGAAATGATTTTAATTAATAATTGCGTAATAACGCGAAGTGAAAAATATTTTTTAAAATGATCTCAACTCGGTTTTACAAAATCTTATCAAAAATGATATTCTTGGAATAAAACAAGATTTCCAAATAAATTGACAGGTATTACAGCAGCGCGCATGTTTAGTCACTGTCTGGAGCTTGTTAGTAGGGCTCGCAAATTAAAATTTCGGTTTCTATTATTTTCCTATGTAAATATGTTGTTAAATGAATTTGTTAATAATTTGCGGTAACTTGTTTAACTATAAAATAATATGGTACTTTATAATTATAAAAGATAACAGTTGTAAATTTGTTTTCAAGCTATTAACCTATTCGCTGTTGTATATTAATTCAATCACAATGTCTTGTTCTGTCCAATTAAAAACACGAAACACCGTAAAGACTAAAAAAGTAAACAACGTGATTCATAGAACCACGAGTGAAACAATAAGACTAGGCGAGCCTGAAGTTTTAATAAATAATTCCTCCAGACAGGTTATGACTGCATTAGCAATTTCACCTCCTCCACTAAAGAAGTCTAGTTGTTCCTTCCAAATTACAGGTGTTAGTGTTACACAGAGGACAGATTTTACTGGTGAGGATTCTGCTGATGATCTTGACGAATCTCATACCGATGATATATCGCGAGTGACTGACAACGAAACTCCAAGTTTTTCAGAAGATACTTGTTCTCGAGATGCTGATGATTATATCGGATCATGTAGTGCATTGTGTTCAGTAACTGTAATACCCACTAGTTCACAGTTCGGACTTGCTCTTGTGCCTTCGGAGACCTGTGCTGTCCCCAGTGACGTTTCCGAAAGTTCAGTTGATTTAATAATAAATAAGGCTAGTGCTTCATTAAGTGCAACATCAGGTACAATGGATACAACCAAAGAAGACTCAGTTACCGAAACTGCCACCTCACCAACTACAACTACTACGACAAGTGCAATATCTCCAACTTCGACATCAGAAATTGTACCAGCTACAACTGCATCTCGCTTTCCAGGAACACGTTTTAAGATTGTAAAAATAGAAACCACCCAACCATTTCGACGTGGAAGATGGTTGTGTATGGATTATTTGGATAATTCAATTTATACGCCAAAAAATGCATTAACATATAAGTCTCCCGATTCACCAGAAGTAAGCTGCACCTATCAACAAGCACAGTATACAGCTACTAATACAACTACAGAGTCTTCACAAGCTAATATTTGTTTTGGGACCAAGTATGTAAGCTCATTAGCTACCCAGAACGTTATGCAACCAAGTTGTGTTCAACCTGTAACGAGCCAGCAAAGTCAAGCTTATGGCACCCAGAGCCATACAGGTGGTTCAAATGTTACTTGGCAGAGTCAGACATATCCTTCAGCTGGGATAGCAAATCAGCCAAATCCACCAGCTGGAACATCAAACGCTTCAACACAGAACATTGCTAGACAACAGTCTGTTCCAAGCGATTTTACAGTACAAAATCCTATTCAGTATGTTCAGAATCTGCCTGTAGGAAGCACATCTTCTGCAAATAAACTGACTGGAATTCAACAATCACAAGGTGTACAAAAGCCTCAGCCCAATGGAGTTCCACAGTCTCAGTCTGTGGAAGCGCAGCAATCGCAACCTGTTAGTCAACAATCGCAGCAATCAGAACTGATTATTCAACAATCGAATCCCAACATGGCTGAGCAATCAGATCCTTCAGAAGTTCAAAAATCAAATTTTTTAGAAATTGAACAATCAAGTCCTTCTGAGATTCAACTATCAAATCCTTCAGGAATCCAACAAGATTCTACAAGTATTCAGCAAGCAAATCCTGCAAGTACTCAACAAGTAAACTCTGCAAGTATTGAACAATCAAATCCTACTGAAATGCAGCAAGCAAATCCTGTTGGGGGAATTCAACCATCAAGTCCTATTGGAGTTCAACAATCCAGTCCTATTGCAGCTCAACAACCAGATCTTGTTGGAATCCAACAACTGCAACAGGTTCAACAAGAACAAAATACTGGGATTCAGCAACCACAAAATGTTGGAATTCAACAACCACAAATTATTGGAATTCAACAATCATATCCTATCGCATCGCAACAGTCACAATACACAGGCATTCAGCAACCGCAAGCAGTTCAACAATCGCAACCAATCAGCATTCAACAACCGTATCCTGTTGCATCTCAGCAATCATTGACTAGTGGTATTCAACAACCACAAACTGGAGGGGTTCAGCAATCTTATGTAATTGGATCTCAGCAGTCACAATTTGGAGCTATTCAACAACCAACTGGAATCCAACAACCTTACTCTGTTGCATCACAACAATCACTGGTTAGTGGAGTTCAACAAACACAGTTTCCTGTAGTACAGCAATCATACCCAATTGTGTCACAACAATCACAGTTTACTGGAATACAACCTATTAGTGTACAGCAATCATTCCCTTATGGAACTCAGCAATCCCAAAATGTGGGAGTTCAACAGTCTTATTCAGTAGGGCCTCAGCAGTCTCAATTTACTGGCCAACCACAAGCTATAGGAATTCAACAGTCTTATCCTGTAGGTTCTCAACAGTCACAATATGCTGGCTATCAGCAACCACAAACCAATACTGTTCAACAATTACAAACAGGTGGTATTCAACAGACCTATCCTGTCAGTTCTCAGCAATCATTAACTACTGGTATGCAACAACAATCTACTGGAGTTCAACAAACATACTCAACTGGGTCTCAACAATCACAATTTACTGGAATTCAACAATTGTATCCGTGTGTTTCTCAACAATCACAGTTTACTCAAATTCAACAACCGCAAACCATAGCGGTTCAACAATCACAACCTATTGGAATGCAACAGCCATACTCCTATGGCTCTCAGCAATCACAGTTTCAATCCACTGGAGTTCGACAACCCTATCCCATTGGCTCCCAGCAATCACTGGTTTCAATGGTACAACCACAAGGTATTGGGATGCAGCAGCAACCCATTGGCATTCAACAGCCTTACGCTGTTGCATCTCAGCAATCATTGAGCGGTGGGGTTCAACAACCTATAGGAATTCAGCAATCTTATCCTGTTGTATCTCAACCATCACAGATCACTAGTTCCCAATCGTCACAAAATATAGCAGTGCAACAACAAACTTACCCCATTGGGTCACAACAATCGCAGTATTCTCAAACCCTTGATGCTCAACAGCAATCTGTTGGTGTTCAACAGACATATTCCGTTGCATCTCGGCAATCTCAAGCTGTTGGTGCTCAACAATCGCAGCTTACTGGAATACAACTATCAATTGGCGATCAACCGATACAGTACTCATTAGGTGGAACATTAACTTATTCTACACCTCAAGTACAGAGCCAACCAATATATGGTTCACAAGCATCAGCTTCAGTTGCACAGTCACAAGTAACAACAGTTGTACAAAGTTATTCGAGTCTAGTCAAATCTGGTCAGGATGTACAAGCACCATCTACACAAGTTTCAACCCCTGCAATACAACAAAATCAGCCTTATAGTGGACAAATCTCTGCTGCTGCAGTTGCTAACATAGCTTCACAAATACGACAAGCTGCAGTTGCAGCTGCAACTGCTTCTAAAAGCTTTACAGGAGCTGGTGATTCATGTCAAGTTTATTCAATGGACTCTCATGGTTCTGACAGAACATCTCGTTCGAGTACTCGGAAATCCTCTCTTGAACCGGTGGTGGAAGATGTAATTTTAGGTTCTACTGCGGCTTCCTCAAGTTCCTCGTCAACAATCCCCACTAGCATGGTTACCAGTTCTTCTATCAGTACTCCTACTACTACCACAGCAACTGGATTTGTAGTACCCCCTATTGATGCTGCTGGTGGTGGATATGAAAAATATCAAGCTCACATGAAGTAAGTGCTTTTAAAATTCATTATATTTTGACAAATAAATTGCAGCATTTTCTAAACTGTGAATATTCTTTTTCTAAATTAACATTACATTATCATACAGTCAAGGATTTGAAAAAAGATTAACTCAGTATGTCACAGTTTAAAAATTGCTAAGTTATTGTAGTACTAGCATGTTAATAAGCTGAGATGATTATTTTATTGTAGAATTGAGTTAATAGTTAATTATGGTGATGAGCATCAAGAAATAACATTTCAGGTAGAAATTGAGTTTCTTTTAAATGGTTAGAGATTGTTCAGTCACAGATTGTTATAATTATTTGGTTTTCTTTAGCACTTAAATGGTAAAAGTAATTAAAATTTATTAGAATTTGGAGTTTTAAAAATTACATTCTCGCATTATTTTAAATGAATCTGTAATGGTACAGTATTGGTTTGTGTAGTAAAATAAATGTTCAAAAAATATTTTTCCTTCGAACCAAACAAAAGTTTCATGATGTACGTTCATTGAATTTGAAGATGATGCAAATTTTCCTCTTAAAGCAATTTTTATTAAGTACCTACAATTGGGACGTGACCTTATTTTACAATTGTCTAGAATGTCCTCATGAAATAATTTTATTTAAATAATTTAATAATGAAGATAAAGAGGTGCATATTATGCTAATAAAGAAGGTGTCGTAAATCATTTTTAATTCATGGATAAAATTGAATGAATAATATAATGAAAATTGAAGAATTAACTATTACTGTTTTTGGATTTATTAAAGTGTAATATATATAATAATTCATAGCATTAAGACAATTTAATTTTTTTTTGTGTAATTAAAAATTGGTACAAAATTAAAGGTATTGTGAACGGAAGCATAATATTAGTAGTATCTACATGATTAACATGAGAAAAACAATGAATTATTTATTCAATTTTGTCTTCATAAAACTTATTGAAAATGTACCCCTGTAGAAAATGTATTGTTTAAATTTTAATATGACTAATAAATACTTTCTTGTCTTTAGCTGGCCTTTGGTTCGACCAAGGTAAGTGTAAATGTCAGGTTAAGGGTTTAACATTTAACCAACGTTTGTGGGAAACATAAATAATATTAACATAAAAATTTGAAATGCTCATTTATGATTTAGTATTGAAAATTTTAAAGTTGTCTTCTGCTTTATGTGATACTAGTTAATACTAATTTTTAATTTCTAGTCATTCTTAGATATTACAGTAAATACTGATCAACTCCTATTATATAAATGAACAAAGTTTCATTAGGTAATCTACAATTAGTTGTTAATTTTGAAATTATTAGATTTATTTCCTTATCTAGAAAAACATTTTTTCTAAACATGAATTAAGGTGTATCAAATCGTCAAAAAACATTTTTTAATACAATACTAATTTTGATCGCTTCATCAAAGCAGGCTTAAACTATTAATCGTAACGTTTTGCATTTAAATAAGCAAATCATACTTAATACATAATTAGAGACATGCTTTGTACTCGTATTCTCGATGGACTTTGAAAACATAATTCATTATTAAAAAGAAAAACATTCCACGATAACAATTCATTTAATTATGTTCCTATTACTATATTAGGTTTGATGATATGATTTTCTAGCATTTAATCAACCACCTACGCTGAAGAAATTAAAACCATACAAATATTTATTTTCATTGGAAATGAAAGGCAGTTTTGAGGAATAATAAATTATGTAATTGAAGCCTTTGGAACTCCAGGAATTTAAAGCTGTTAGAAATTTGAGGTTATGTTTTTGTTTATTTTTATATTTCACAAGGAATAAATATTTGGTAATTTAGAGAATCACAAGAATCAAAATTATTTATTGATATTAAAATTACGTTAAGATTTTGATAGTTTTGATTTGTAAGGTTATTTAAATTAAATATTGCAGTCAAATACTTTTGGCAAGTGATATAAAAATAATTGTGTAAATCTAAATTATATAAAACGTTATACATTTATAACTTTACTTAATAATTTTGTCATTGAATTATTTAAGTCTTTGGGTAATTGAGATCAATTGTATTTTTTATAAGAGGTGATCAAGTAAATTCTAGTCAAGTTTGCTGTGGGTGAAAAGATTCAATGTTAATTATTTCGATTACTATTTAAATTCAATCAAGTATTCTTTTTTCAGATGCATTAACAGAAATTTACTGTTAAAAGTATTTGATGCAGCTATTAGTATCGAAATAACAATTCTCTATTCTTATAAAACTAATTAATCGGAATTCTTTAGCTCTGTTATTTGTTCAAATAGAAGCAAACATAATTAATAGAATGGATTAACGTGCATTATAGATAAAAAGGATTTAAATAATTCTTCGAAGGCATTCTCTGTTTACATATAGCTTCCTATAGTTATAATAAGTACAATATTTTTGCAAAAAGAATAAAAATGTGTTTTAAAAGGTCTTATAACAACAATATTTGTGGGAGAAATTTTTTTCTCTTTACTTGTGGGTGAGTATAATTTCGATTGATTTTCTTGTGGCTTACTGAGCCCAATTTCCTAAAAAGGTTCAATATTGGACATTCTTGTTTTATGGCATTGAACTTCTTTTCATAATAATTTTTTGTAATTTTCTAAGCATTATAACAAAGATAATTTTAATGCTCTAGGTTTATAAACTATTTCTTGAATGGTACAGTTTGAAGTATGATTGACTATGAGTGATATATTTTTTCTTGGAAAAGTTCTACTGTCTATTACTTGTCCATTATATACTGCGAGAATTAAGTGTTATCCTCCATTAACTCCTTTATATGCAATAAGAAAGAAAACTGTGCACACAGAGATTTTCTTCTTAAAATTTTCTTTGAGGTTAGAACTTGTGAAACATCAGTATCAACAAATCATTTGTTTTACTGAGATTTAGACGCAAATATCAGCAATCATTGCATCATACATTTGATGTCACTATTTTTACTGGGATGAAACTAGGTAGTGGTACTGAAAGGCTAGATATAGCATTAAATAATTTCTTACTGGTAGTTGCATACTCTATAGTCTGCTATGAAATGAGGTATCATTCGATTTCTCTTGTTGTTTAAAGAAACTGAAGGACTAGCTTTCACAAGGAAGAGGATAAAATATTTACATCTAAGGAAGCATTTTTCTTTTTTACTTTATATAAAAGAGTTAAAAGGGAGGGGTAACACTTAATCCCTGCAATGTATAAAATGGTGTTTTTTCAAAAACTTACCAGTATGAAATAAAAAATTTCCATTATGAACTTGGGGGCCAATGGATGATAATTGATCTCAATCGACACTTTTACTGTAAAAAGAAAACGCTAAATGTAAATACTTCGAGATAATTAAAAATTTATTTTTGTTACAAATATCAAATAAAATGTAATACTATAGTAGAGGTTCTGTAGTTTAATATTACAGTCATACGCTTGAATCAATCACTGATAATAAAACATCTGTTGAAAGGGCATTTGAGAAGCATAAATGCATTTTTTAAGAAATCAAATTTTAATTTTCAGACTTATTAAACTCCTAATATATAAAACGAGATCATGGTGTACACTATGAGAAAATGGTAAGACATCTTCGGGGCAAAAGCGAGAATGTCAAAATCAAGAGTATCAGTTTGGCCATTCTGGTTGCATGTTTGGTAAGTTCCAAATCCAAGTTCTGGGCTTTTACACAAAGTTTTGCAAACTGTGAAATTTATTTTTGATATTCAAATTAAACCTGGAAATATTATGTAATGAATATCTACTACTTTCTTAATTTATTGAATCTCTAAGGGATCTTTTTCTAGAATTCTTGCAGAATTTGCTCCAGTTCTGGTCAATCGTTGTTTAATCTGCTTCCTATCTTTTAAATGGAGTAGTAGTTTTAAATTCTTCATACCAACTTTTAGGCAGATCAGCTAACAATTTCTGATTTATGAGCAAAATATTTGTATTGAACTCCACCCACAGGGTGTTTCAATGATATAGAATCAAATAAAATATATAGGATGTTGAAAAAAATACCGCAATTGAATAGCAGTAGCTTAATTGCCATCAAATAAGTATCATAAATCTGCTTTTGTGCTTAGTTCAGAAGACAGCTGTTCTACAGCAATGTTATCAATTGTATTAACAATTTTTCTTAACAAAATGAAAGGATTACGCTTAGACAACAATCTCAAGTTAATAAATTAGTAAATAACATTATTATTTGGCATCTTCAAAGAAGGAAATGTTGCTGAAAATTAAAAATTATCAATCTGACAGTCCTGCAATATTTGCTTGTGAAGTTAGATGCACAGGTCACTTCTATTTTCTAATAAAGTGTAACACAGTATTGTTGCAATTTTTTAACATAAGAAGAGCATTATTTCTGAAACAGCTGTTGTAATAAACTTTTTTGTTAGTTTATCCCTGGAGAATACCATGGTATTCTTTAATTGCACTACTTTCTCAACACCCTGTATATTACTGTTGCATTTAAAAAATTATTTTTGACTATACAGAGTGTTCCATAAAGGAAAGACATCATCTTTTATTGTTTTTAAGTAGAACTCGCATATATTCCAGTATCTTCTTATTCTTTATTCATTGCCGATTATAACAATATAGCACTATAGAAATATAAACTTTAAGAATGTCACCATCCATTGTATGTGATTGCCATCTTATTCTTGTATAAAAAAATATTACCCAAGTTAATTCAGTTTTAATTTTAAAGTACAAATCAGGATTTTTCAAATTGGCAATGAAGAAGAAAAGGAAATGATAAAACATGAATGTGACCTAATCAATAATTTGTTACTTTTTCCCTACTTAAATGCTAAAATCTCCTGTAAATCTTTTTTTAAATATAATTTTATTGAATTTGTAAAATCGATTCATCCATTACGGTTAAATCTAGAATAAATAGAATAACAGTGTAAAATCCATGTGATTAAGGTACGTTCACTGTAATCACCTACTTTGTAGAAATAAATACACTAATTTTTTAATACCTACAACTCTCTAGTTTGTGTAGTTGCTTTTTATGTTGGTTCTTTGCAAATGCTTGTAAATTCGACTGATATTTCCGCACTATAATAACTAATAAAAGAATAAGATATCTTTGACATTTAGAATTGCTTCATCTTAGTAATCATTTTCTATGTATTCTAATGTATCTAAGTTTACAAAACAAATCTAAATTGGTGTTTTTTACATTTTCTATTTGTAATTGCCATTAAATGTAATTGAAAATAATGCTATCTACAGACTGTACATTATATCTGGTACACTGAAAGGATCTCATAAACCACAAGAGGTCTAAAATTGGTTAAATTAGAGGAGAGTAACCTTTTTCGGATATCAAGAAACTTCCATTGTTTACTAGATATAAAAAAATTCAAACTTTGGGTAAAGATCCTAATCATTTAACCAACTTTGCAATTCTTATGGTTTATGAACTCGTTTCAGTCTACTAGATACGATCAACAATCTGTATATTATGTTGTTACTCCAGATAAACATGGCAACACTATAAAATAACAAAATTTGCTATTTCATAAACTCAAGAAAAGCAAATAGCATGAAAGCTTCTTTTCACCCATTATTTAACATTTTCCTACTTTGTGTTGCGAGCCTTAATATGAAAAATAGTGAAGAATTTATTTCGTAGGGTGTTGATAGCCAATTTTGTCTAATATCTCATCCAATACTACTTTGTCTAATTTCAAATTGCCTAATAACCCACTTTTCCTAAAAATTTATTTATAATATTATGTATTATTAAAAATAATTGTTAATAGTCAACTAAATTAGTAAGAGTAAGTTATTAGACAACTTAGCGTTACAGACAATTTAGATCACGATTTAATCTAAAGATCAATATTAAAGAATAACTAGTATAACTAAGTTGTTAAACAAAATGGTATTGAAGAAAGCAGAATTATTTAAAGAAAGAAGTTAGCAAAAGATTCTTGTTAAAATAACATATCCATGTGGACTGTTATAAAATCTTATCATGGTGCAATGCGCTATTACTTACTCAGTTATGTTACTATAATATACATATCAGGCAGCTTTTTATTATTGCAAATGTCACATACATTTATAGGGTTATTCCTGAAAACAATAACAAATGTTGGCAACTGATTTTTAGAATTCTATTCAGAGTGACCGACTGCTTTTAAAAAATGAAAGACATCCAGATCTGTATTAAGAAAAAATGAGATTGATGCAAAAAGACAAGACGAGACAAAACAAGACGAAAAATATTTCTAGTTACAAAAAGACCTTTAAAAACATATCTTTATTCCAGTAATTCGTCACATTCATGTATTTTTCATGACTTCAAGCAAACATATTGATGAAACAATTTCCTTCCTAAAAGCTTTTGGTGTTTCTTTGATTTTTATCGTAATTTAGTTGCTTACTTTACAAATAATGGAGTTAAAGTAAATAAAATTTACATAGTAGATATTTTTTAAAGTAGATACAAAAATGAAATTAGTGTTTATAGTATTAACATTAGGCTATCAAATTATAGTTAGTTATATGAATAAAGTATAAATGGTAATTCCTATAAAGCGTGTAACATATTGCATCTAAAAATTATTGTTACTTTATGCATATATAGAAGTGTGCTTGCATTTAAGCCAATTTCTCAAGATGACTAAAAATTTGTTTTCTATTTTGGCAGCAAAAACATGGTAAACAATTAAAATAATAATTAATAAATATTCTATTCTATAACCCCTTATGTGAGAATAATTTGTAGTAAATCAAATGTAGCAAACAATTTCAAGCCTGAATAATGCGCTTTTTGTTTTTTTGGAACTATTATATGATAGTTTTTGATTTAACAATTATTTTAACTAGTAACTGGTAATTTTAAATAGTAAAAAGCTTACTAGATTGTTATTTCAATTGTTTGTTGTGTTTATAGAGTTTTATAAAATTTTTCGAACTATTATTCTTTACTGTATTAACTGCTTAGCGATTGAATCTAAAGAGATATAAATTCAATTGTTACTAATTTATTTATTTATAATTCTTTTAATAAAAAAATGAACTCATTTAGCATAATTTTATATCTTCTAAAATCTAAACCTTAATTCCTCTTTTAGTACCTAAGTGTCTTTTTTTCATTGCCATTTTAATCTTCTGTGATATAAAAACTTTTTCTTTCCTCTGGAATGCTGTATTTTTTGTCTCTTAAAAGTACTATTATTGATATATTTTTATTATGTTAAATAAAGTTGTTTCGTAAAAATGGAATGTTTTTTTCTACAGCGTTTAAAACCTTGTCTTCTACCAGATTAATAAATTTTACAAAACAACACGTATCAATACAAGAGACATAAATTACAGGCAACCCAAAATACACTTCTGTAGGTTAATTCTGTGTCATATAGAACATTATTTAAATTATATTCCTTTACCATCTCAAGTAAGTAACTTCATTATTTGTAAAATTAAATAAATAATAATGGAAGCTAAATTGTAAACTGTACAAAAAACAAATTACAGAAATAATAAGATGTAGACAATTCCAACCTATAACATCCTTTATGTTCATGCCAAAGTAATGACAGTAGAAAATAGGTATTCACTAGATTGCAAGTTTCCACATTAAATAACTGCAAGATAGTTACTGTTTCGCATGGCTTAAATACTAGTTTTATCAGTCGTTTTTTGTTTTTAATCAGAAATGCACCTGTAACCGGAAATTGTGCTTTTCCATTTCTATTTGGATTATCATGCTACAGAATTTTAAGGTTGAAGTCTCAACAGGCTAGTCGAAAAAATTGCAACAAACAGGCATTTACTTTAACACTAACTATACAGAGTGTTTTAACATTCTATAGATGGAAGATAGGATTATTATTACTTATAAAAATATTAAAAAATTTTTGCCAAAGAAAGTTTTACAAAACGATCATTTCATTTCTAATATTTATTCTCAACTATACAGAGTGTTTCAGACCAACCTTTTGTTAAATGGCATACTCTATATACGAAGTAGTACCCAAAAATAACAACATTTCTCCCGCTTCCAGTTTAGTGCTCTCAATAGCATCATCTGGGAAGATTGGGCCTGTTCACAGTCAATTTTGTTGTTAAAAGCAGTTTTGCTTGCTCTCCGTTTTTTTGTCATGGCGGCCATCTCGGTGCGCCAGTTTTTAGCAAAAAAAAAAAACCTTGCCCCACGCCCCTTACTCACCTGACCTTGCTCCGTGCGGCTTCTTTTTGTTTCCGCGAATGAAGAAAGACATAAAAGGACAGCGTTTTGACGACATGGAAGGGGTGAAGAAAAAAAAAAACGAGGAAGGAGCTGTCGGCCACTACAACAGAGGAGTTTGAAAAATGTTTTCAAGAATGGAATTGCAGATTTGACAAATGCATTAAGTGTAATGGAGAATACTTTGAAGGTGATAAGGTTGTTTTGTAAAAAAATTAAATACATAGTTTTAAAAAAAATTCCGGTTATTTTTGGGTACTCTCAATATTCTCATATATTTTTACTTCAGTTTCATTGCTGATTACAGTATAGAATTATAGTGATCTAAACCTGTTTCACCATTATGGTATAATAAGATAGGTTAGGTTTAGTATTTTTATGTAAAAGTAAATTCTGATCTTTATTTATTTTAAAAACAATTATTGAGATTTTAACTCGAGGGCTTTGTTATACCTACAGGATGATTGAAAAACAAATTAGAATTTCTCGAGTTTCATAAATGGAATACCCTGTATTTGTCGTGATAATTTAAGAACCTATAGAAAGGAAGGAAGTGTTCCATTTAAAGAAGAAATTAAGAAAACTAATTATTTGTATTAGGGCCACTAATTACTGTTGGAAGAGATAGGTAAAATTATAAGGAAAGAAAAAACTTCAAATTTAAAGGAATTATATTATTATGATAATGGCGATCCTTCTGATGTCTTCTCAGCACAACAATATTTTTAATTGGCATCTAAAGACTGAAATTCAGTTATATTTTGTTTAGGTACTAATGGAAATTAGTAAAATAGAGCTTTCAAAAGTGTTTCAAAAATCTTCAGCTTAATGTATGATTAATCTCAGGTGATGTAGCCTTTCTAGCTCAATTTGTTAGGTCCATGTTGGCTTGGGTCAGCTTTAGGTTAGGTGGAAGATACCTACAGAACACGTCTATACTGACGAGTCAGCAGAGAGTAAGACAAGAGAGTCAGGAGCTGGTGTTTCTGCCGTCACTTTTAGAGCTCTCTACCAGTGGGGCGAGGTTGCTCAAATTTCATAGCTAGAGCAGAGAACGACTGCTAAGACTGCCCTTCTAGTAGACTCGCGGGCTGCTATAATTGCCGTTACCAGTCTGGGTGAGAGTTACTGGTCACGAGATTGTGTTCCAGTGGATCCCCAGCCACTGTGGTATCTCTGGAAACGAGGAGGCAGACAAACTGGCCAAGTAAGGTCTCCTGCTCCTACAGCCTGAACCGCCTCTCACCCTTAGAGCCGCTTGTGGCCTCGTAAAAACTATAATCAAGCACCAGATGCAACAGGAGCAACATACATTAGTGATAGTAAGGGCATCCCAGTTTAAGACACTTAAAAAGAGAGGATCAGATGCGTTAGGCAAATTATTAGAATGGGCAAAAGATGAAAAACTAAAATTTAATGCGAGTAAAACCGAGGCTTTATTTTTTGGTAAAAGTTTAGGTCAGGAAAAACCAACTTTTCGAATGGGCGAAGCTAGAATTCACTGCAAGGATAGTATTAGATATTTAGGTGTTTTAATAGATGATAGGTTATCTTGGAATAGTCACATCGAATATATTACTCAAAAAGGAAAATTACTAGCAAATAGATTAGGAGCTGCAGCTAGATTAACGTGGGGCTTTAGGGGTAATTCTGCAGCTAGGATATACGAAGGGGCGATACAGCCAGGAATTTCATATGCTGCCGAAATATGGGCAGGGAATTTAAAAGTTAGACAAAAATAAAAATTATTAAGCGTACAACGAATTTTGGCAGTTCGAGCGGCGGCAGCATACAATACAGTATCTACGGAAGCAGTGTTAGTTCTTAGTCAGGTTACGCCAATAGATTTATTTTTAAAAGCAGAAGTAGATAAAAACAAAATTTTTAAGAATAGATCAGAGGGAATTTTAGAAACATTAGGTTTGCAAGGAAGGGAAATAGAAAGTAGAGCAAATATAGGTGATCTAGGACATCCGGCAGATATAGGTAAATTTCAAATTTTTATTGGAAATTTGGAAAAGGAGGATTTCATACAAATATATACTGACGGATCTAGATTAGAAGATGGTTATATATAACGAAGATAGGGAAATTAAAAATGGGAAATTCAAATTAGGATCGGGGTGTTCCATCTTTCAATGCGAACTATTTGCTATTAGAGAGGCATTAAAGTACATTAGGGAGAATAATTTCGCATTTAGGGAATGTACTTTAAATAGCGATAGCAGATCGGTATTATTAGCGTTACAGGGAATGCGGCAACCAACTAGTTTAGGGAAATATTTAATGTTGCCCCCTAGATCATTAGTTAAAAGTAGGATTAGGCAAAATTTAAAAGATATTTGGAATGATAGATGGAAAAAGGCAACTACAGGTAGATTAACACAAAAATTTATTCCCAACATAGAATTAATGAGAAAAATTGGGAGATTAGACAAAGATGTAGTACAGCTGCTAACAGGACATGGGAATTTTAGATCTTATTTGGTTAAAATAGGTAAATTAAACGAAGACGAAAGAGGATGTACATGCGGAGAGGGAGAAGATACCGCGGAACACGTACTATTTACATGTAGGTTAGAAAGCAGAGCTAGGGAAATAGGAAATAGAAACTTAATTAAAATAGGTTATAGGTGGCCATCAAATATAAATGAGGTAGATTGCTTAAGTAGTAAATTCGAATGGTGGGAAGAATTAAAACGCTACGCGAAAAAGGTAGATAGACTGAAGGCGTCGACGCGAATTTAGAAATTTTTAGGCATATGAGTTGACATTTTTACTCCCCTCGAAACGCCCTAATGCCGGCCCACCACCGATGCTTAACCCCGCGGGCTTCGCCTCGAGAGACTAACCTATGGAACTCGAACCCGCCACGGACCGCCTGCCTAGCAACCTCGCCCGAGTAAGAGCGCTGCCCGGGGCTTCCAAGGGAGCGGGGCTTCTGGCAACAATGGAGCTAGACGCCCTGTCCGTCGTTGGGCCGTCCGTCACGTAGATACGTCTTGTTGCCGGCTTCTGAGACGTTGGCTAGGTACCCTGACGAAGCAGAAATCCCGGACCGCTCGGGTTAGCTAGCGAACGACGAGCGAAAAATGTCGGGAGAGAGCAACCGGGAAAGAAGAAGAGACGACGCAAGCGGTGGAGAGGTGAAGGTCAGTTGGTTGGTGGACTCGGGGGGAAGGGGCCGGAGCGTAAACAGGGGATTCTTAAAGACGTTCCTTTGAAGTATCAAATAGGCAAAGAAGCAGTACGGTAGAGTGACCCTCTACGGCTCGGTGTGTCTTCTTTTATTAAATACGTAAAGATATGGTCAGAGGGGAAAGGGGTTGGCGGGCTTATTTTTGACAAGCGGTTCCGGACTGCTTTGAGATGAACCACTTTAACTGAGCACGTTTATTTACAGCATGATTATTGTATAGCATAGTAGAGAATGTAATGTCGACGAATTAACGTATGATGGAACGTTCTCTACGATGTATTGCGTTATCCTAATCGGATTTCGTATATTTTCCAAATTTACATGTACGAGGTACACAGTACAAAGGTCTGGCCGAATACCACAGAACCTCCCTCGGGGTGTTGGAGTCGCCACCTTCAGGATTGACAACCGGCCACGATTATCTTCAAAAGCACCTCCATAGAATAGGAGTGGTCGAGACTGCGAACTGCCCCCTCTGCCATGAAGGGGCATAAATGAACACCTGCTGGATTGCCTCTCTCTTCAGGACGTTCGCAACCAACAACCACGAGAGGCGCCCTGACGTAAGAAAAATATCTTCTCTTTATTGGACTGTGCGCCACAGAATGGCCTAGTGCCAACACACAACCGGCATTGTAAAAAAAATAATGTATGATAATGATGAAGAACACTCGAAAAATATAAAATCATATAAACATTTCTTTAGAGCATTATAATGGTTATATTTCAATGAACACGCTCTTATGAAACACTATGTATTGAAAATAATCTTTAGAACATAGAGATAATTATTTTGTATGACTTTCTCTAGTCAAAGTTTTTGATATATCTACAAATAATGATGCCATTCTCTGGCCAAGAGTCGTTGGAACACGCTGTATAATACCAAAGGAAAATGAATGTATATAAAATAGTGATTTTGTTGACTTAATTTTTCATGCACAAAATGATCTGTTGGCCATTGCCTGGTATAAAGGCAAAAACAGTTTATACTAACTACTTGATATACAGGGTGTACAGTAACGAGTGCAGTAACTTTCAAGATGTTGTTCTTGGCCAAAAATATAAAAATGAGTTCCGACAGAAATGTTTGAAAACTTGTCATTTTTTAGATACAGTGTTTAAAATGGTGCGTTTTAGGAAAACAATGCATGTAGTTTCTTCTACTAAATTGAGTTCAACTTTCAAAATTGGTAAAATCACTCACCTGTGTTCTTGCCCTTCGCTATCTCTGCCCTATAATGAAACTAATGGTCGAGATTTTGGGGTAATAGCCATCCAAACAGTTGTATTTCGATATTGCCCACCCTGCCAAGATATCAGAAAAGAAGAAACCCGCAAAATGGCAGATGTGCAAGAGGGTGCTGTGAACGTGTAAACTATGAATATAGGAAGCATTTTATTTTTATGAAACACATTATATATTTTGATTTTCTTATTTTTACAAAGGTCAAAACTGTTTCTATTTAATTGTTCGTTGTAAAGTTATTTTGATCTAATAATTAGCCTAGAAGTAGCCTTTATTTAATTCTATTGCTGCATTTGGTAAGGTACCTCTGATAGTTATTTTTGCTTAGTATTATCTGTTGTTCTCGTCACTAAAATCTGGATTACCATTTGAGTGGCAAGAACAAGAGATAATCCCAAGCAAAAATAATTGTTAGAATACAGGGTATACGTCAGTTTTTCTGAGCGTTAAAGCATTAATTTCAGTTCTAATTTTAATTTGTAAGTTAGTCAATATTTTACTTTTCTTTTACTACTTCAAGAAAAAACTAGTTTTATGCTTAAAACAGTTAGATTTAGATCCGTACAATGCTATGTAACAATGAATATGGGATAGAGAAATACTGAAATATACAACGTGTTCTATTTGAAAAAATTGAGTAAAACTCCTTGTTTCCCAATCACCCTGTATAAGAAAAAATGAAATAGTTAAAATTTCAGTGATCAATTCTAAAGACTAACAGTTGAAGTATACCAGTAGCAAGGCTTTAAAAGCGATGTCGCCGTAAACTCTTTAGATTTGACATTTTGCGAGAGATAATTGAATAACAACAAAACTTTTAGGTCTAGACCCCTGCTGTATTACTGTAATCGAAAATGAATGAGCAACAAGAAAGTATCAAGATGAATAGGGCATCCCACTGCTATATGCCATTCTTTATGGAACACTTTGTGTAATTGGAACATAATTCTAGAAAATGCAGAGAACCATTTTATACAATTTTCCAAAGGTAATTACTTTGATATTTTTATAAATAGCGACGCCTTCTTTAATTACAGAAAGTTGAAACACCCTGTATAGTATTTTAACATAGCAGATTACGAACTTTAATGTTTATTCCTCTGATCAATATTCATTATATTGATAAACTTTTCTTTAGGTATTATCCTCATATCTTACTATATTAGTAATAGAAATTATTTTACTTAAACAATAAACAAACAGCAAACAAAATTATTGCAGTTTGCCTTTTTTTAGGTACACTACTGTTAACAGAAGTATACAAAGTACAGTAATATGTATGACCAAAAGATTTCAAAAGAAAAACTAAAAAGTATTCCAATATAAATACTTAAATTAGATATAACAATAATTCTCCAGGACTATCAAATCATCAGATTAGCATCTGTTTTTAGGTAAAGAAAACTTGCGCACACGTGTCGAGACACTGCGTAGCTTTATCATTGCATCTCATTATTTACATTTTCTCGTAATATTTCTGTCTAACTACAGTAATGTTAAGAGGTCTATCTAAAATTTGTGAGTTTGAATTTTAATCTTTTACTAAAATTACTGAAAAACAAACTCCAAGGCATGTAAGTACTTTTAACAATTCACTACTATCAAAGAATCAAATTTCAGAATATTTAATAAAATGTAAAGAATACTTTTACTATCTTTTATTTGTAGGCTTGTATTTGCGTGTTATATTACATCAGTCGAGTGATTTATATTTTTAAAAATGCCATTAGATAAATCAGCTGATTGTGTTTAGGTAATTTTTTTAATACACGGCATATTTTACAAATCCAAATGTATACAACAGAAGATGCTCTGTTAAGATCCCAACAGTTACATATGCCATTTAAAAAAAATAATTTTTAACATCATTTTCAAATCATTCAAAAGTTGTAATGAAGTTATATGGTTACTCACCCGCTCTTATCTTAAAAACACTTCACATGATATTCAGTTAAGTTATACAAATGTATATTTGTGTTGATTTCTCCCCATTGTTATAAAATTTAGAACAAGTAATTTTTGATAGATACATTTGAAAACTTCCAGAAGCGATTAAAATTCTCAAAACCATCGCGGCACGAATATCATGTGGAAGAATTGGCATAGCTTTTCTCTGCCTTGGAGATGCCATCTAGCGAAACATAACGAGAGCAGCTATTCTTTTTCTAATGTTTTCATTCAACTTACGACACTTAAAAGAAAACCAAGGAAAACTGTATTCAAGTCGAGTGATACAGTACTAGATGGCGCTTACGATACTATTTTTAGCAGCAATTTTTAAAAACATTTTTAATTATTGATGTGACTTTTGCAAATTGCCAATTCTATTGTAAATTTAAATAATGGGGTTATCTATTTTCAACCCAATTTGTTTTATTTATAACACATCAATATTTACTGATCATTGCCTTGCCGCATGAATGTAACAATTAACAAATTTATTGATACTTATTGAAACGCATTTTTTGTAACTGACAATTGTTTCATTAAAGTTATGACGACATTGACAATGAAAACCAAATAGTTAATGTCTGTCTCACGCAATCTTATTAATTATTTGGTAAAATATGATAAAATTAATACTGTCAAGGTACGCATTCTTTACATTCGATTGATCAACAAAGATTTTATATGCACTTGCATGCAAATTGTATTAATGGCTTTCCGTTATGTATAAATACTATACAGTCATTGATTACTTAAAAAAAACCTACGACGCAATAGCGGATCCAATTGTCTCCTTTGATTATTGAAGACAATTTCGTAAGGTACACGTGTTATTGGAAAACTTAAAAAACAGGGTCGGCTGTAGCGCTTCATTGGTTCATTGCCAAGGAAAGGTGAATGTACCGCAGGTTGGCCTTTAATTTACTATGACTTATTTAACGCGATTGATCATTAACCATATTTACAAATTAGAGCAATAAAGGTTGTAAATTTAATTTATTGTGTTTTTTCATAAACATATAAATGAGAGATTTTTCTTTTTTTTCCAAAACACATATTTACTAGAAATAATTGATCAAATGAATAAAATCGTTATCGTTTTTGAGTCTGGTAGAAAATATATTGCTTTAATGGTGTTTGAACTTAAAAAAAGCTGTTTGGTCGCGTTATATAGGTATCTGTGACTTTTTACCCCTTTGGCATGATAATATTCAAAATATTCTATTTTAAGCATTTAATCATTTTCTATTGTGCTTCTCATATTGTATGAACTTTACAGTTGTTTCATGTTTGCAATCACCATAGTCAACTATGTCCGTTCATCAACAGGTTCCAAAGTTTATATTAAGACGACATCCGTAGTAATAATAAATTTGCTTCCATAATACTGCATTTTTTTGAAAATCGATGGTATGCGACAGTATTCTTATAACTTCAAACTACCCACGCTGTTCTCTTTAAAATTGATTTAGTTAGTTCTATTGACGAAGTAAAAGTATTGGGTATAATTCAAGCTACTAGCTAGATTTAAGGAATGCAAGAAATATCATCTTTATAAATATATATCAGAAACTTCTTAAAATAATGAGGAACTGCTGTTTTGCTATCCTACAGTAAACTGAATCTAATATCCAAATCAACATCAAGCGGAAATCTTCAGAATTTCTTTACCATTCTTTTGTACGTATAAGTTGTAACACTACGAAATTCAAGCTTCTAACAATGCGTGGATAACAAGACACCATATCCGAAATGATGCATGCCCCATTATGATCAAAAATTAGAAATATCCTCGAGTTGTGACTAATTGACGTAAAGTTAGCATTTTGGTCATTCACCAAATGCGAGAATGGCTTCAAAGATTTCAGACTAGAACAAGAGAATAATTGGGCGTGCATCTAGGACTTTCAAATCGACCTCAATAGTACATCAGGAATACAGGATATAAAAGTTTATATCTAGATTAGTTAAAAGATAACGGTTGAGGAATTTTTGTATTGAACAGATACAAAATTTGACATTTGATAGTTGAGAAAAATGCCAAAACAGATGGAAAGTTTGATAAAACTCAGGAGAAACACAATTTTCTTTTAAATTGACAAAGGAAATGTTCAAAATGGACAGAAGACTACTGTCTCTTCTGTACGATTCTCAATTTTTATAAATCCTAAAGAATTTTCTTGGCGATTTCATATTAGCATGTCGGCATTTGTCAAGATTAGGTCAACGTTCCCTAAACATTTTGAAACATTCTAATACGATGTTTGCCGATAACATATCAACTTTGGGTTCGATAGTTTTACACAATATGCCGACAACTGACTGGATAAAATCAGTTTTTGTTTTAATCAACATAAAATAAAAACAGATACTTTACTTACTTTTATGGATCATAACAGGTTTCTTTTCCCCAACAAGATTCTTCTCCATGATGTAGTTAAACTTTTAATATCATTAATTACTCTAAGATGATAAAAGCAAAATGTGCACATTCGTTATGTTATTAGGTGTTTTGCAAGAAATGATTGAATGATGTGGTAATTGACTGGTTTAGTTCTAGATCCTCGTAACACATATTGCTGTAATCAATAAAAACAATGAATAAGCAACAAGAAAATGCCAAGATATGTATACATGGTATTCTATTAAAAAAAGCAGGCTACGTATGCTGATCTTTTATGAAACGCTCTGTAGTCGAGATTAATTTTGGAAAATGTAAATGGGCGTCCGTTAAGTTTTCAAATAATATTTTTTGATATTTTTACAAAAAACGATGTTATGCCCAAATTATAGAGCATTGAGACTAGAGAGAGTCTAGTTACAGTTTTTGTTGCTTTATACTAGGTTAAAAGTCAAAAAATAAAGCTATAAACATTGCATTAAAAAACATTAGTAGACACTTCTTGAAATAAATCCTTAGTTTCATGGAGATATTTGCATTTTTCAATTACAATGTGGTATGTTTCTTAGAACATGATGGCCTATTACTGTAGTAATAATGAAATGACCGAATGTTTTGTTTATGGTTTAAATGCGGATTTCCATCCTGCATTTGCATTCAATCTCAGAACTTTTACAATGAGTAATTAAAAACAGTAATGGCTTACTATGTTTAATTTAACGCGCCATTGTGACTTTATTAATTACAATAGCGATTAGTAGTTCCTAAAGAAGTATCTTCATGATTGTCAACATGTTGTGATTATGAAAGTACAATATAGCAATAAAAAAGACTTAAAATGGATTAGTTCATTTTTGACAATTAATTAAGAGAAATTACAACTTGATAAGAAGCAAACAAGAGTCGAAAATAAAAAACTTGAGCTTATTTGGTTTTTTAGAATATTTAGAATGAGGATTCTTAACTTTATTAAAATGCTTCGAAGTTTTCATCAGATTAAATTATTCTCATGTAGTTTATAAAAAACAAATTTTTTTAATTTGTATTTATGTACCTACTTGTTTATGTTAAGTAGTTCATGCATAGGCTGTATAATTAAAATTATATAGGTCGCACAATTTGTCTAATGAATCTTGTTGGGCGCTTTGCCAAATTCTCAACTATCGAAAGGTTTTATATGAAAAAGTTCATTATGAAAATGGAAGGAGTGAGTATTCGATCCCAATATGTGTTAGAATCTTTCATACTATCGGTGACCTAATTTCTTTAGTTTGATTAAAAGAAATCTGCCGGTATACGTCTATTTTAGTTAACTACAATCTCTATTGCCAAATAACAAATGCCAAATGATAAATAACTAGAAAGTTTTAAAAAATCAGAGTGTTGATTTTCTTTTACTTTTGAAATGAATTGTTAGATAATAAATACTTATGCAACAGTCGTAGTTAAATCGTTTGTTTTGTTATTAGGAATTCTGTTTACTCTTGTGCTTATACCATTTACAATTTAAATTATACTCTTGGCACAAAACGATCAAAATATACAATTATTATTATATTCTTTTTTATTGTTACGAAATAACTAGTTGGCCTTGAAGGCTGCATAGTCAAATCACAGCCTCTAACGCTAACCGCTAATTAAGATCACCAAACTAGAAAAATCCGCCGCGCCAAGTTAACCTGAATCTTTGCAGCTTTGTTGGCAAAAAATTAAAATGTTACTATATAATAAGAGTACATATATGAAATAATAAAATAAAAATCGATTAGAAATCCAAGATTATAGAAACGAACTAGTTTACATTTTTATTATTTTGTTTTTTGTTTTCGGTCATCTTAAATATTATTTTTTATTTCCAACGTAACCTTACTAGACCATAATCACTTATTGTATGAATGATGATGCAGTGAAAACAAATGAAACTCGAACCTCTTGTATTTATTATTTTGTTCAAACCTAAACTTTACGTGTTCATGTCCATTTATCACGTACTCGAGCATTGAAATTTCTGTGAAATACCTACGGTTGGTAATTTGCTATGTAAGTGTGTTTGATTTTGTTTATGAATTCTTGATATTCAACATCAAATGTTTTACAAAAGAATATTGTTAATGCGCTATGGGTCTATTATTTATGCATTTCCAACTTTGAAGTTACTTCTAAAACAGTAGTAAACGCTTTTATTCTTTTATGTTTTACTCCAAATAAATAAATTATAAATTTGAAACTCAGATTTTTGGTCAAGAAACAAGAAATATTGTTCGAGGATCTTTACACCCTACCAAGATAAACTTGTCGTGCTTCAAAAAGAGTATTGATATGATCCCAATTTCTGGGCAAACGTCTATGTTTCTCCATTTGGGTAATTTAGACATGGAATTATTTTTCTCGAGAAAATTTTTTGTTATCAAACCAAAAATCGTTTGCGAATTTAGTTGCTTTCCAACAGTTTTGCAATATATTTGTATGGCAAAGACATGAAGGCTGAATAAATCGCTATTCAAAGAAATTTTTTAAGATTTTCAGCAAACTTTTAGAAAGTTTTGCTTCCAACGCTCAAATAATACCCATTGACTTCTCTTTAAAAAGTAGCTTTGACAATAGTATTGGCAGTTTATGTATTATTTTCATCAAGTTTGTTCATGGTGCCAGACGAGTATGAGTTTGGAAGATCTTTAAACGGAGGATAGTGCCGTTATTTATATGTAGAACTACCAACAAATGTTATCTTTACATTCCAACTATACAGCGTTTTAGTCAATGTGCGAAAAATTTACTTACCATTAATAGAATTGAGGACAAATTTCCAACACTTCCGAGTTTACCGGTAACAAATTATTTCAATATTTTCTTCTAGTTTGTACCCTACCAGGTACCAGAGGTAGGCCCTAGAACAAAGAATACAAGATTTTGTTGTTCTGTGAGCGTCTTTTTACTTTCTTCTTTATACTTTATATAAAATATTGTTTTGCAGTTTTTTGTGAAAATTTCTACGTTAGTTGTTTGCAGATATTCCTACTATACCTTACCTCTTTGGAAAAAATTAGTCTAGATCTCAATCTATCTAAACTAAGTTTAGACTTTGAGCTATAAGATATGCAACGTGCTGCGTTCGATTTTTGGCTGCTTCCAATTGTGTGTGAAGCACGGAACCTATTCTTTGAAATCAAGAATATTTTGAGCATCATAATCTACCATGAGGAAGAAAGCTACCAACAAAAACTTAATCTGAAAGTGTACTCAGGTACAAGATTCACGATTCGAATCTCTTGCAGTAGTCACCAATCGAAAGAGACTTTTTCCCAGAATAAATTTTTCAATCAAGGCGTTTCATCTTTTTTTGGGCTTGGAAGAGGCTTTGACTTTAGACATATTCCCATTCTTCTCTTACACTACAATAAACAGAGGTGAAAGTAATTTTCTAAAATAGGAAGTTTTCTTGTCGTTGATAAATGATAATTCATGTACCATTGATCATAAGCTTTTGTTAGCATCTATTAGTTTTTGACTTGTTCTCAAATAAAAAATCTTTTTCTCCGTGTTTCGAAACTCTGTTAGCTATTTTAAGTCTGGAAACCGAAAAGTCATTTAAGAACTAAATGACTTGGTGTAAGAAAACTACTTAAATTCTTTAGCCATAGAAACTATAGATTATAGAAGTATCATCGGTTTGGTTGTTTTTTCGAAAAGTCAAAATCGATTATAGTAATGCTGTGCCCATTTCTTTATTATAAAACTATGGAAGCGTTTTTAAATTTTTGAAAAGAGGAAATTAACCTACAATTTGATGCGTGGCATACTTTTTTGGAGTATTCACCCAAATTCTCTTTTTAGATTGCCGACTCATCTCATTGTATTTTTGCTAAGCTGTTGTGGAATACTGTCTTGTATACTTTGCTTTTATTCATTTATTTGTAATAGAATCCAGTATTATTTTTATTCTAAGTAGATCGCTTCTATTTCTAGGAAAATTATTCATTGCGGTTATAAATTTAACTAGCATATGTTTTAGACTGCGCTTATGTAGCCCATATGATTTTTTAAAATTTTTTTTAGTCTTTCCTGAAATTTCAATTTTTCAAACGTCGTATTTTTTGGGACAGTTGTGTTTAATTGAATACTGTGCCAATAATTTTATCTTTCTTTCATCATTTTCTCGTATAAAATGAACTTTTAAAAAGGTCATTAAAACATCTACTTCGTATTGAAAACTTATTTTGTATTTTTTGTAAATATGCTCGTACGATAAGGTTTGATAAATGAGTAAGTAATGGTTCTTGATGATAAGTAAGAATGTATTTTTTGAGATTTTAATATCGGTTTTTAATGATTTCCAATTTATGTTTTGGCCTGATATCCGTAATGTAGGAAGAATGATCATGAATCAAATATGTACTTAATTTTCCAGATCTAACGTAGGTTTTCTTCGATAATTTTAGCAAAATGACTAAAAAGAACTCGACTTCAGTTAGTAGGTACATTACGTTTGTACTGTACGCATTTTTTTCGCAACCTTATTTGGTGACAACCTAGTTCTAGTTTAAATTTTATAGTGAAAGTTCGTTTTACAATTTTAACCGTTAACTTTGTCCCGCTGCTATGCTAACCAAAATATCTAATTTTATTGTAAACATGCCACCTGGCATTTTCTAAGAAAAAATTGGCAGTTCTCTTTTCTAGTTAAGATTTCCAAAAATATCGTTTAAAAAGCACGTATCTTCTTGAAACATCTAGAATAGTACCTTGCTAATGACTTGTCCTGAATTCAAATGCCAATTAGGTAATTAGTGTTTTACTTTCGCATAATCTCTGCATATTTTGACTATTTCTTTGAATTTGAATATTTACGATAGAAGAATCTGAAATAATTCCTCAATAAAAAATGATATCATTTAATAAATTACTCTTATTACGTGTTAATTAACAAACGTGACAATTTTTATTGTGCGTTATAATCTTCAACAATATTATCTTATCAGTTATCATCGCATTAGATTTTTTCAAATGGGAAATTAATTGAAAATCTAGACAACTTTGAAAACGTTTCCATATTAACTTGAATTGGATTTATTGAACTTCCACCTTTTATTGGGATAATAATAGATGCGATATTCCGGTTAATACGAGTTAACAAATTGTTTTTGATTTCTTTAAATATTCTTTTATTTTTATTGATTTAAATATTCTGTTAATAAATCAAGCAGGCCGGGCTTTATTTATGGAATATATTTACATACAAAGCATCTGTGGAATTTAAATTGTACAAATTTTTTATTTTCAATTTTTATAAATGATATGTTAGTAGCGCGTATGTATTTTTTTGAGGTTAATTTTTCTCTTTGCAAAAACGTCCTAGTCATAAATTTAAAATTGTCATTTTAAAGTGGGCGGAATTTTAAAAGTAAAAGTAGCTTTCTATTGCCGGATTTAGTAGCTTCTCTAATAAATTCAAATAAAATCATAGCCGGCTTATTATTTGTTGAAGAATTTATGCAATGCGGTCGAATGAAATCACCCTTACTATTTAAAGCTCTTACGTAATAGGGGTGCGAAAATTAGCTCGCGTGGTTTTGTATGTAGCTATCTATCAAATGCCAAGTTCCACTTTGCATATTTGATTGATAATAATTATATAAAACAATACAGATTGAATTATTTTTATTTAATCGAATTCTAAAGTTTATAAAATTGTTTGACATTTGGAATTTCACACGCTTTCAGCAAATTTATAAATGAATCTGACACTTTGAACTTTTCTTTGTTTGTTTTGCACAGATCTTTGTTTTACGTATTTTGTTTTTAATTTGTTTCGTGCTAATGATATTTTCATGTTGAATGAGTTTCGTTGTTAAATGAAAATTGCTATATCAGCCATTTGTTTTCTTTTAGATTTTTAATTAATTATCATAGAACTGAGATTTTTTTAACGTACCTGATTTAAGCACATTGCATATTTTACAACAAAAGAAATTAAATACAGAAAGATAGATCTAGAAGATTTTTATGAAACGATTTGTTGCTTTTTCTACACTAGTGATCTATCATGACTTAGGCAGGACATACACTTATTACACTGTCCTAGCTCCTACGTATGTAACATGCGATCATTAAAATTTAAATTCCCAGGAGGCTGTGAAATGTTTCCGTAGGCCATAGTTTAGACGCAACACATAACCTATAAACTGATGATTTTGCCTTGCTTTCAATGCAAATTCAATTTGACAGATAATTTTCCGGAATAAGCAAAGAGATGATTTTTATCTTTCATAGCCTCCTGGGAACTTAAATTTTAATGATCGCATGTTATACTGTAATAACGAACATTGATGGGATGGAAAGTCTTGGAAATAACGTACTATTGAACATGAAGACTATGTCAATGTCACATCTTTATGGAATACACGAGGAACAACATTAGAACAACTTGTTTTTCTGTTTTTCTTGATTAGCTTTAGTTTGACTGCGTTGATTTTTACCAGACCATTGTGTTTTTTGCAACAATTTTCCTTGTTGTGCTTGGTTATCAGTAGTTTATATTTTTTTTCTCTAGCTCAGAAAAGATTAGTTTTTGCGATCAAAGATGTTTATTTTCTTTTCCTGATATACCCCTGAATAGTATACGAACTCAGAAAAATCTTCAATTCCAAAATTCCATATTGTTTTGATTCTCACCGACATAATTTGTTCGTATAGTCACACTATATTCTGTTAGCTGAAACTATCTCCATTTGATAGTTGAAACATTTCGAAGTCTCTCTGATCTATCATTTAGAATCTTTTTATGACAGTGCTCAGTTTGAAAATGTGCTTGTCTGTAACATCTAGCTCTAGTAAAGCTTACACAACAATGCTTTATCACCATAGAGTCAGTTCCTTCGGAATTACAGGCAAGTAGAAAAAGAGAGCTGTGGGTTAGAAACATACTAGATTTTCTCATTGAATGGGTATGTTATTACCATATTGATTCCACGAATATATCAAGAGCGAAGGTGTCTAAATACCGGACTAAAATACCCAATTATGTTCTCGCAATGGTTTGCTCGAAATCGGATCACTAGTTTCTGGTTTTTTCTTTAAATAAATCATATCTAGACTGGTGTTTCATCTTCCAATTTTTCCGTTGATAAGATTGTGTTGTATGTTTTTGGTAATCGTTAGAAAATTAAATTTTTTACTAATATAGCTGTAAATGTATCCAAATCTTGAAGAAGTTTTGCTCCACTTATTACTGACCAAAAAGGCCAAAATCATTATATGGACTCAATGTAGAAATTGGTTGACGAATAAGTTGTGATTTTCCCAAAATGGTGCGGAGGATCTAATTGGTCAAAATTCAAGAACATCTTAATTAAGTGCATTTGAACAAAAAACATATAGGTAAACCACAAGTGTCAAAGACTGCCGTTCTAATCTAGAAAACGGTAGAAAAAATAATTTTTATTTATGAAAGGAAATGAAGTTTGCATAATTTTAAGATGATTTGATCTACTGATCAGACAGTTTTAAATAAAAAGCAGAAGACTGAAGATTGTCTATGGTTGACGGTACACAGTTATATCTTTAGTAAAACATTCATTTTAATTAAACCAAGCTGCAGATTTACTAGAAGATTGGTTCATGGGTTGCATTCCTAACTAAAATCTACATCGCATCTCTATGGTTGTACTCCCTTTGAAATTAAGCAAAATATCGGAAATGTACGTTGACCGAAATCCCTTGGTCACTTTTGAAGGTTTGGAATTTGCCTTAAACTATCGGTCATGTTTACTGAATCGGTACTACATGAGTGTCAAATGCCAAATTTCGAATTGTAATTGCCGCTTACCAGTTTTTGTTATTTTGCCGATAATCAGGTGTGCCTAAAGTGTAGCGCCATAACGAAGTAGAGAAAAAAGATCTTATCAGAACAGCTGAAGCAGATTCGAAAACGTTTTTATAAAAAGCTTTTATAAAAATAATTTGAGTCAACATATGGAACTTTTCTTAAAAACCTGTTACGGAAGATGCGCCCAGTATAGGCCAATGTTCAGTGGACATGCCGTCTGTAAGCGGAAACAGTTGTAATTTGTATTTTTGATTAGGACCCATGTAAGAATTATTGAGGCTTTCTTGCATACAATAAAAAAGTCAAAAACGTATTAAATTGTGGCAAGTTCTCAGGTGACAGAGCGGATATTCCAGTAAAAAGTGGCCCCCGGATTCGGTTATCTCATTAATGGCCGAACTTCTGGCTTCACCAGTACTAATATCGACCTTACAACTTTAAATGGAAAGCCCTGTAGATCTCTATATTTTCTCTTATTCTTATTGATTAAATTTTGTTTATAGAAATATTGCTTTGCGGTTTCCGCGTGAAAAAACTCAAGATTTCGGGCAGGGATCGAACCCGCGACCGTCATGATGATAGTCAGACTGATCCTAAATATTTTTTTTGTTTTCAAACTTTAATTTTTAGTTTTTATGTTATTGTAGAGGGCTGCCTTTGACATGTCGTATTGTTGCTTGTTTTATATAAATATACAGAGTGTTTCAACGATCTAGTGTCTAAAGATAGTTGTTTGTAGAATTATCAAAAAATGCTACTCAGGAAAGTTGTACAGCGCTATTATCTCTACGTTTCAAAATTATCTTCAACTGTACGGGAGTTCGATAAAAGCGAGACAACGATCGTTTTGGTTTTTGTTTGTTTCCTATCGAAATCTTTATATTTTTCTTAGTCTTTCAAATTTGTCAAAGTTTTATAGCACCTACAATTACATATTAAGGCGGAAGTGCTTGAGAGGTTGGGAAGTGGGAGAAAGAGAAGGCAGAGACAAGCTCGATGTTTGTCTAACTGTAAAAATTTTCACGGACTGGTCGTGAATGCAAATCACAACTGTTCTCATTGTGTTTTTGGAAACACCCTAGATAAGAGGAAAAGATCAAAATAACTATATTGGGTGCTCTAATTAGAATCAGAAACTAGAAATTCTGGAGTTGTTTATCAATTCTGATGTAAAGCACTTTTTTCCTGTATATCGTCTTAAGTACTATATATTTATTGTTTGTATAGCTCTGTTGATTTTATAGTGTATTGTATTCAAATAAACCAAATTGTGTAACCTTGTTTGAGAATTTAATTAACAATAACGCGTTCTAATCTTTTTATCACTAAATAGTGAGTGATTTACTGTCTGAAAATAATTTATAGAAGATCGAAAGCGACCCAAATGAAGAATGTATTTAGAAATTAAGATTTATTTAGTATACAGGATGTCCTCGAGAACTATCAATATAAACGTGGATTATGAAAACAAGACGCAAGAGGTTTAATCGAGCACGATGTACTGTTGTAATATTTGAATTTCCAAGTGACAATCTTAACAGAAATTCTGACAATTCTATTAATCTTTGATTTTCTAAGATTTCAGGAAATTCGATTTTTTAAATTGATTGATTATAATACAAAAAAAATTAGTAAAATTCCATATTAAGAGGTACTTGAGTGTTATTTATAACAATGAGAGCAGACTGTATGACTTGTTTTTCACTTATGTTTTATCATCTTTGTTACGTATTATCTAACTATAGCATTCCAATTTTATCTAATCATTTTTGTACAAACATACAAACATTTCAAAAACAAAGGTATTATTTTTTAACAAGCTCATTAAGGTTGCTCTTTAATTGAAGGAAAAGCGTTTTGGTAAATTTTGATTAATATTGATGCGAATTGTTATGTTACCATGTCATCATCTTTATTTGCGTATAAAAGTTATGAAAAATGAATCAGATATGATCATCGTTTCCGTTAATAGTAGTTCTTTCAGATTTCCATTTGTAACAAGATCATTTATCACCGTGTTTCCCTTTTTCACTGTAAATTAGTTCAATTTGGATTTTTATCTCAAACTGCTACGATTAATTGCAAGTAAGCTTACAGGAAAACAAAATAAACGCAATTCCTAGATGCAATTGCATTACAATTAACCATGACATTTACTTTTAGCGATTGTCCTTCTGTTTAAAGTGATAGGTTCTTAGAACGTTTTGAATATAATTATTTTTGATTCGTCATTTTTCGAAAAACGAACTTAGAAGCTTTTTTCATTGTTCTAATTATTGGCATAATATTTTTTTTTTTAGATTTGCTATCCCAGACTAGTCATGTATATTATGTATTTTGGGAAAAGTCCAAATTTATTTTTATATTTCTCCATTGTTTTTACGTTTCATTGATACATACATGCATACCATGTTTTAGTTATCACTTCAAAAACTTAATAATAAAGACAATCTCTCAACGAAACTACGTTCAAATCTTATTTTATGTCTCTCACTTCCTGTTCTCTACAGATCGTTACACCTACGATTCCCTTTTATTAATTGTGTGCCAAATGGTAATTTCAACATAAGCATACTTAACAGCATTTTAAGAAGTTTTTTCTTTTATTCTAAAAAACTTGTTAAAAATAGAAATGAAGTTAACAGGAAAAGCTCTATGCTGAGAGTTTCATAAAATACACGCGACGTTCTCACGTCCTGCGCTATAAAACCTACCTTTGCGTGATCGGCGTCGCGCTGTCTGCCAAACGAGTCACGCTTGGATGACAATAAAAATTATTTTTGTGTTGTTTACATTTAGGGTAGTATTTTAACGCCGATTACCTCATAGAATAACTTATTTGGAGGTCTGGGTAGGACCTTAACCTTAACCTTAAAAATTATTTAATTTTTTTGTTTTAATAAATCTCTAAGGAATATTTATGTGGGTGGATTTACGTATTTTAACACGTACTATATACTACATTAAAAATTACTTTAGAATTAACTTCCTCATTGTTGAGGTTTTTTTTTATGAACCACTTACTATTTTCGTTATGTTTTTCGTTGTAAGAAAATTCGGTCAGTTGCACTTTAAATAGAAAAACTGTTTTATAGACTTGTTTGTATTGCTATAAATGAAATACATACATATTCTTAATTTTTTAAAAACGCATAGTATACAGAGTGTACATGAAAAAAATCTTTCCTGTGAGGTTACATTAGTACTGTAGATTTAGTGAAGGAAAAATTAAACATTTCAAAGGAAGGGAAGAGTTACTTGAATTTTTAAGTGACGATTTTCTAATATTAAAAGTTTTCAAGATATAAATTTTACATTATACTGTATATTGTTATAAATTAGAAACTCGAGTTTTCCGGATACTTTCTATTTTGCATTTGGCGTATTCCTCTTCATTCCTGCTAGGAACTAACCGTCGTGCCCTATATATCTTTAAGCCAAATTATTTTGGTGTTGAAAACTTGATAACAAATGTCTTCTTCGTGCAATTTAATGGCTACATAAAATCTTGACGAATAAAACTAACCGATTCGCTTTTTTGGTTGCGGCGGAAGTCATCATTGTAAAACCTTTTAACGCTAGATCTTTGGGTCAGCGTTACATTTAGGTCTCCGAAATATAAAACTATTTTTCTTCACCAAACATATATGAAATAACGGAAAGCTAGAAAAAATAATTTTATATTTTGACAGTTTTAATTGACCTTGAAACCTACGATTTTTCCAACAAGCGCCAAAAAATATTTTACAAAAATCCAAAAATTACGCACGTTACTAAATATTATACATAAGTGACAAAATGATTTATGATGTAAAGGAAAACGTCAACTTTCATATTGTATATCAATTTGTTATTTCTTTAGCAGTAGTGACATGTTTATTATTTGGAAAAAAGGAATTTTCAGGTAATAAAAATAGAGGAAAAAAACGTAATATAACATAAGGAACAGATTTAAATAAAATTATACACGTGGATGCATTTATTGCCAAATCGATTAATTTGGTGAATTTTTATTTTGTAACAATGTATAGGCGCCATCCATTCAATAAGAACTTGAAATCCAAGATTCACATTATTAAAAGCTTTTTTCGACATGTTTATCTCCAAAAACATGAAATAGGTTGAAGCTGCTTTGTTTATGTATTTTATTTTTTAAAAGCTAGATCAAAACATACGAAAATATAAATAGGTCTAATCCATGTCACTATAACTCATAAGACATGACTTCCCAAAATCTCTATTGGGTTCTTCCTTTTACCTGTTTGTGCGTCATTCGAAAAATATTTTTTTCACCAGCAATGCTCGATCAGTAATATAAATTAGAGTTTCCAGTTTTTGACTTTGACATTGATCATGAAGGAAATCTTGGTTTGTGGTGTAAGCAGGAAAAAATTAGCAATACATTCTTTAGAGATGTAGAAGGGCCACAAGATGATTAGTTAATATTTGAAAGTCAAGTTGAGAAAGAGAGAGAGAGAAACAGTAGAAACATTTAAGTTGGAAAATGCCAGTTTTAGGTTTGTCAAATTGATATTTCTAGGTTATGTTCCTTTTAATAAATCCTTAAAAGTCATACATTTTGAATAAAACGCAAAAAATTGTTTGAATAACGCTTAAAAATTTATTTATTCATCTGTTACCTTTCCTGACGCGGTCTTTTAAATTTTCAATATCATCTAGTCACATTATGGTCGGTGTGATACACTTTTGTTTGTTGCAACAATTGAATGCGTCGTAGAAATGTCAATTAATAACCGAATTGAAGCGAAAAGTTATTTGTTTAATTAATTTAAGCATTTTGATTAACGTGAGGATAACAAAGTTACAAAAATACGACTTGCTATGTATCATTTATCAGAAAAACATCGTATCAAAATTTTAATGATGCTGGGATATGGAGACAGAAGGAGAACACAGGAGGAAGTTTGCAATTTGTTTAATAACGTGCACCCCGAATACCATATTTCTCAGTCTACTGTAGGTGAGATTTTGCATAAATTTCATGAGACGGGTTTTGTCAAAGATCGTCCAAAAACGGGCAGACCTAAAGCTCTAAATAATGAACAACGTGCGAATATAATGTTGGCTGTCGTGGAAAATCCACATGTTTCTATTCGACAAATTGCTCGTGAACATACTTTGAAGAAATTCACTGCACACGAAGTTCTAAGAAAGGAGAAGTGACATCCGTATAAACCTTGTATAGTTCAAGAATTATTAGAAGATGATTTATATCGAAGATTGCAATTTTGCGAAGAAATAACACATAGGCTTCAGGAAAATGCAAATTTTCATAAAAATATCCTCTTCGCTGATGAGGCAACGTTTTGTTTAAATGGTACCATTAACAAACAAAACATGCGCTACTGGTCTTCGCTAAATCCTGGCTGGTATGTAGAAGGGCACACCCAATATCAGCAGAAAGTCAATGTCTGGGCAGGAATTATTGGAACCCAAATTTTGGGACCTTTTTTTATAGAACATAATTTTACAGCGGATGCTGATCTAGATTTTTTAAGATTTGACTTAGTTCCTGCTTTAGCTGTTCTATTTCCTACTGAACTAGATCCAGATGTACCCCATAACAGAATATGGTTGCAACAAGACGGGGCTTCTCCTCATTTCGGAATTAATGTCCGGATTTAAGTCCACTTGAGTTTTTTCTGTGGGGCCATCTCAAAAATAAGATTTATGTCGATATGCCTAAAGATATTGAAACTCTAAAAGACCGTATTAGAACAGAGATTAGAGCTATCACACCAGAAACGATAAAAATGCAGTAAACGAATTTGAAAGACGACTTTATCATTGCCAAGCTGTAAATGGTGCACACTTTGAACACCTTCTATGAACTGTAGAGTGTAGTTATACAAAATTCTCAATTCGTAACAGATGGATATTGAAATAAACTTTCAAACAATTTTTTGCGTTTTAATCAAAATTTACTTATGCAAGTGTATCGAAGTTTTACATCATTGAAAAGAAAAAACCATTCTCTATCAAATGAGTACAATAAAGGGATACCTTCCCATTACAACAAATTGAAGCATTATTTGTTGCGCTTTTGTTTCTTTAAAAAATAGTTATTTGGTATTGCCCTGTAATGTAAAACTAAACACTAAACAACTTTTATAGGAAACATTTTTCCATAAAATGCATATTTACTGAGATATATAGGATATTCCATACTTTTCGGACACACTGTAGATGTATACTGCATAAATTATTTTATTCTGGGTATTTAATACATAATTGTACAATAAATCTATAAATCACTCATGTTCAATTGAATTATCAGATTTGAAGCCTCCATCGTCTTTCAGAATATAAACTTCCTGATATTTTTCTATTTCTTTCTTGCCAAAAAAATCTGCATATGTTATATCAGCAATACTGCACATTAACTCATTCTGAAACTGCTTTTCTTAATTTATTTTTGGGTGTATTTCATATTTGCTTGTTATCGTTGAAATTCTATATATGTAGTACTTGCCCATTATTGGTAGTTTAATATAATACCTACCCAAAAGCATTTTAACTAATTAACACAGGTTAAAAACACTAAAGTTATTCTAATGATACTTCCAGTTACAAACAAATAATTTTCATTTCATCATTCAAAATTATTAGAAATTATCACATTAGCCACATCCAAGTTGTTTTATTCTTGTTCTAGTTATTTGTATAGGTTTAAAATTTTATTTTGTTTATTTATTTATAACTAATTTCATTCCTAATGCTAATAATTTTATTAACAATAACATTGTAAAGCATTCATGAACATAACCTAAAGGTAACTTCATGTTAACTTCCCTGCTTGATTTATTATACCAGTGTTTCCCAAACTTTTCTTGCAATGGAACACTACCTAAGTCCTGACATTCTCGTGGAACACCTTGTTGTTCTTTAATGGTACATAGGTATGTAAGTAATATTACAAAATAAAAATAAATTTTAAAAATGAAAAAAGAGCAAATTATTTATTTAGTAATTATTTAGACATTTTAAATTTTAAAACATAACACATATAAAAATACAATTAAATGAAGTTTTTAATGATTTCGATGATTCTGGATCCTAGAATTGCAAATTTTTTTGATGTCGGGTACAATATTTGAAAGTTGAATTCTTATATCTGGCGTGGCGTCCAGCCTGTTCCTGGACTTAGTTTTTGTTGCAGCGTAATAAGAAAATCCAGCCTCACATAAATATGTCGTAGTAAACTGAAGTAAAACAATAATGGCTTGTTTCGACAAACCAGGGTACTCTTCTGATAAATTTGCCCAGAAATCATTTAATGGCTGATCTTTAAACTTTTGTTTCAAATCCGAATCGCATATTAATTCAATTAGATTTTCATACTCATTTTCACTTAAACCTGCTGGCTTAGCTGTTACAGAAAATGGATTTTCAACCCAGAAATCGTCTTTACAAGTTTTGGGAAAATACTGCAAAAGACTTGCTTTTAAGTCATTTAAGTGTTCTAAAAACACTTGAGAAACTTCACCATCTACTTCGAAATTAATTTCAGTAAAACATTCATGTAAGATGGGAAAACAAGCAAAATTATTCTGTTCAAGTGTAGACCTCCAAAATTGTAATTTTCTTTCAAAAGATGCAATTGTATCTCTAGTATTAAAAACCGTAGCACTTTTTCCTTGTAATGACAAGTTGACTTCATTGCATTTTGTAAAAATGTCCGCCAAATATGCAAGATTCATCAACCATGATGGATTGCTGAGCAATTCAATAAACTTTTCTTTATTATTTTGTGCCTTAAAAAACAACAAAAACTCACTACGTAGTTCGTAAATCCTCGTTAACGCTTTTCCTCTGGACAGCCATCTCACTTCGGCATGTAGTAAAAGTGCCTTATGTTCGCTATCCATTTCGTCGCACAATATTTTGAACAACCTGGATTGAAGTGGCCGAGATTTAATATAATTAATCATCTTTACTGCTTCATCCATTACAATCTTTAAAGTTGTAGGCATCTTTTTTGTTACAAGTGCTTACCTATGCAAAATGCAATGGCTATTAGTGGCTCTTTCGGCTACTTGTTGGATACGTGATACAACTCCCTTCATATTTCCCACCATCGCTTGAGCACCATCAGTACAAATATCGATGCACTTCTCCCAACCTATCTCATGTTTTATAATGTAATCATTAATACAATTAAATATATCTTTTCTTGTAGTTTTTTCATTTAGATATGCACACATGAGTAAATCTTCTTCAATACTTTTATCAAATGGGTAACGAACAAATACTAACAGTACAGCCAGACCTGCGACATCTGTAGATTCATCCATTTGCAATGCATATTCATTACAAAGTTCAAGTCGATGAATTAGCTCTTTCTCTATGTAAGTTGAAAGATCTTTAATGCGTCATGAAACAGTATTATTTTGGCAGTCTGCTCATTAATAACACATGACACTATGTCTTTCACACAAGGCTTGATGAGTGTCTCTCCAATTGTATGAGCTTCACCATTGAGTGCAATACGGTAACTCACTCGATAAGATGCTTCTGTTGCATTTTCATTTTCAGTCTTAGCAATTGTAATCATTTGGTGTTTCGACTTTTCTAGTGAGTCACGTTGTCTTTTAAAAAAATGTAAGTCTTTTCCTTGACGATCACTATGTATTGTCTCAAAGTGTCTACGAAGTTTAGCTGGAGCCAAAGAACTGTTTGCGAGTATCTTATGGCATAAAACACACATCGCGTCAGGAGCATCTGAATTGCCAGTAGACGTGAATCCAAAATTTAAATAACTTTCATCGTATTTTCGTTTTGGTCTATTCGTATGTGACACTTGTTCTTTAATATTAAATTTTGAAGAAGCCGCAGTTTGTATATCGTTTTCTTCTATATTTGTAGATGCATTAACCGAATTATCGCGTTTTTTTTTTGTTTAAAGTTCCTGTCTTCAACCAAGAATCCATGGATAATTTTGTACAATGTTTAGATTCTGCAAATAGAAAAACAATGGTAGTACTATTTTTCTATTTCCAAGCGTATTTTTTCGATTTTGCGTTTCGTAATATAGTCATTATAAATGTCAATTTAGTTATTTTACTTTTTTATAAGTTGGAATTATTAACACTGCATGTGCCGCATGCATGACAAACTAAACGACATAACTTCAAAAATAATAATACATTTTTGTTGTTCTCGCCTTCGGCTCGTTTTCTAAACTTGAACATCGGCTTATGACACTCGATCAAATCAACTATTTAGATCACCTTTTGCCTTAATATCAGTTCGAATTTTTGCGGGCATGGTTTCTGCTAAAGATCTACAATACTTCATATTTTTTCCAGTTTTATCTTTAATTCTGCAACTGTTCTTTAAGGGTTATTTCTTAATTGTTGTTCCATCTTATGCCAGAGTGTTTACATGATATTCAGATCTGGACTGTTAACAGACCAAGACAGAATTCTGTAATACATACCTTTATCAGAAAACTACTGTTTTGTCGATTTGACTGTGTGACATGCAGCCTCTCGATGCTTTTCAAAAACGATTCCTTTTAAAATATAATCAAGTCGGCCATGCAGTGTCTTATATCGTTGAGAATTGCGTGAAAATCCCATCAAATATGGCATCCATAAGAGAAAATGAACCTGATGATGATTCCACGAAACCGAAACGACAGTAGGCAATTTCGACACTCTGTTATTAGCAATAAAAAAAACTACCTTAAGAACGTTTTTATTACATTTTTATAATTCCCAACAATAAGTAAGCTAGAGGAGAAAAAGCTTAATTGCCATTTTGCCTTTTCTTTTAATCATAAGTCGAAAACAAAAGAAGGTAGCTTGTTTTTTTAAAATTTGATAATCAGCATAAAATTTAGCAAAAGTTTCAAATTTTAACTTATGCTCTATTATTTATCTCTTATAATAAGAAATCTCCATCCTTAATCTTGAATTTGAAACACCCTGTATGGGGTGGACTAAATTCTATATAAATGTAGTGTTTCGAAAACCAGAATATGTTAGTTAGAAAAACAAATGAATTACGATTATGAGAAAATAGAAAAAATAGTCTAGGATTTAGAGTTTTATTTTATTCAGTTGTTTTGTTGTATTTTTCATGTTTCAGAATGTGTTTATTATATATTTTCTCAAATAATCAAGATAGAAATGCCCAAGGTATCTTGAAAATAAAACCATCTTATGAGATGCTTTGACATTTGAAATACTTGGAATAAAATGGAATCGTCTTGACATTTGAAGAAAATTATATCGGTTTTCATCGACTTCTCTGTGTGATTGAATTAGCTGTTAAAATTTTCAAAATCACGACCGAAGGCAACCAACAGGGAGTAGCTTATAGCTATTTTTTTTTGTTTATTAAACATCTTATTTAATTGATTACGTTTTAGAGAAAATTATGTCGGATAAATATTAACTTTTGAGACAAAAAAAGCTTATTATTTCCCGTCTGCTCTTTTCTGGTTTCATTTCTTTTTTTATTGTTTACGTAATTTAATACGGTTGGTTTATGTAGGTGTAGGACTGTAGGTGACGTGAAATGTTGGAAGGTGGGTTGATTATTTGTAATATTTTTAATAAAAAAATCTTCCACCTAATAATTGCAAAAATAAATTCTATAAAAATCAAATCAGAATTGAGTATCTACATACTATTTAAAACCAGATTGTTAGGCTCATATAAATATTACGTAAATGCCTAATAAGTTTCACAAACAACTTGTTTAAGTACTCAAAGCATTGATTTATATGGGGCTAATTAACGAGGTAGAGAATAATGGAGTCTCGATAAAATATAGGAAACTAATCAGCAAGGTTTTGCTTTAATAGTAATTGGTATGTAATAAAAAACTATAGAACAATAGCTCTTTTAATGGAAACAAAAGAAAACAGAAATTCCAATACGAGCATTTTTTTAATAAAACCGTAAAACTCGATGATCTCATAAATTGTTTAATAATTTTTAAAAGGGGAATTATTCGAATCGATAAATTGCCAATTAGCAGTTCTTTATAAACATGGAATTTGCAACAAGGAAGGTTTTTTTAAGTTATGTGTTGCGTCTCTAGCTTTCTATAATTATAGGTTTTGTCTTAAGATACATACGTTAATGACGTAGAGTTCCAAGTACCGAATAATTATTGTAACAGCCGTACTTTAACCGGTGTTTAACGCTTAATAACTGCTTTTAATTAATATGCTTTACGCGACCTATATTTTCCAAGAAAACTACAACTACAGTGACAAATTTGATGGGAATTTCTTTGATAAAGTGAATCTCCCTTGTGTAATAGTAAAAAAAGCAATTTAATGCTCTAATTAATTTTAACATTTTTTGTTTTCAATTTGATTTTACAAAGAAATTTTTATAAAGAACGTAATTAATTCTCTACTTTTTCGTTCTTTTGTAGAGATGTTCACCTGGGGCAAAAGGATTTTTTCGACATCGTAAATTTGATTCTCTAAAGGTTATATAATATCAGGTTAATTGGATTTCTGATTATCAAATTATTTCCAGCACGTTGAACAAAAAGGTATAGCAGCTATTTATTATAAGTTGCTCTTTCGCATGCTGGAACATCTAAAATCTTTTCAGAAACATTTTTAGCTTTGTATCGTTTGTTAAAATTTTATAATTTAATCTTTGTTATGTTAAAAGGATCCAAAGTTAAGTTTCTCGACAGTTCAAAAGGAAAACCTAAAGAGTCGTTTAAGAAAAGTTACTTTAGTACGAGTATTGATCATCTAATATACTTGTAGACGCATAATATCTAAATTCTAGATAAACATTTCTTTAGGGTTAGTTTTTAGAAATTACAAGAATCAGAAATATTAAATTTTGACTATGGACATTTCGAGCAGACACTCAATATCTATAGAATCTAAACCCCAAAAACAACCCAAGAAGGTGTTCGCTACACAAGTTCCGGGGTTGTAGTTTGTTGATCTGTTTATATGTTGAATTCAATTGTTATATTTTAATTTTCACATTTCATCACTTTCTTGGGCTGTCCAGAGCAAATCTAATTGTAGAGAGCAAGGACGTAGGCATATTGTAATTTTTGAAAATCATCATGGAAGTATAACTCATTGCTAGTACGGAAAGCTTGCCTCATCTGTCAAGTTACTGAATGGAAAGTACTTTTGAAAAAGAAAGAAAATTCTTAAAAAGTCTTACTAGGTTAGGTATAGCAGATTGTTTTTAAATTCTTAACATCGAAATACTTTACCATTTAGATCTACATGACTAATTAAATGTTGCAAATAAAATTGAAAACTTGTAGGTGAAACATCCCTTATCCATACCAGTAAATCAAATATCTAATTTAAATTCTTTAGAGAATTTACAGTAATAAATTGAAGTTGATACAACAATCCACATAAAACAGTATTTGTAGCAAACAATGTATGTTTAAACTCAATTATTCATGAATTTTATTCTTTCAGAGTTGTAATTAGCTTGAAATGTCAAAGTTCCTGTATTAATTTCACGTCGAAGCATTTGATAATTTATAGATGACTGAAAACTGCTGATATTTACGTATGTAGTATCGATTTCAAGTTGTTTTTTATTCAGAAGATGCATTTGTCAATATCTGTACAAGCACATTTTGACATGACATGAAGGATATTTTTAAATAATGAAAAATATGCCTAGTATACCGGGTGTAGCATGAACCTACTTCCTCGTTTTTCTTAATTTGTTGAAAACATTAGAATGGAAAGTACACGTGCATAAACAGTCAAATTTATATCACTGAGCTAAACTAATTGCCTAGAAGATGGTACGTAAAAAGACTATGCAATGCCAAAATGTAAATTTAATAATGGTGATGCCACCGAAAAATTTATTATGTATTATACCATGGTTGATTTCCTATTCAATAGTTTTCAATCTTTTTATCATTGAAGATATCTCAATAGTATAAAGAAAATGTTTTTTCTAGAAAAGTCAAGTCAAACTAAAAGAAAAATTGTTAAATAACTGAAAGTATTTCTACAAAGACACAATAATTTAAACACTAGATTGTAACATAGCAAGTTATCTAAGCTTTTGGAATACAGTTAAAAGTGCCCTGCATTGTTGGATGGAGAATCCCACTAACCTTCAAAAACCTAAAAATATCAAGTATTGCATTTAAAATACAAAAGCTGCCCACTACCTTGTGAAAACAATAGGCCTTGGAATCCTTCCCAATATGTGAGTTTACAGATCTTATTATTATAAACATAAGATTATTTTCGCAATAAGTATTTTAAGGCATAAATGTAATAAAATCAAACTTTCGACCAAAATGTGCAATTTCCTTAAAAAATATTGACCACACGCGATATTTTTTATGTTACCCTCCTGCAATTAAGAATCACCGAGCGTTACTGTGTACCCAATTTGGAAGTTTTTCTCCAAATGATTCTAGAATTTTGCGATAATCTATGCCTAACTCCGACCCTGCCTATTAATAACATACAGTAGCCAGATCTGGCAAATCCCCAGTCATAAATTGATACAATTAGTTATAAATATTCTCATTCACATATAAAATTAGGCTAACAATAGCAATAAAACTACGCGTGTACATATCGATAAATTAAATCGAAAGGAATTGTTAATAAGCAAGAAATTCCAGTCTTCAATTGTTTTTTACAGATATGTTGCGTAAAGGATAAATTTTACCGTTTCCATTATAAGTACCGCTTATAAAATGATTATATACCAGGAGGCCCAAAAATTTTTAATTTTAAAATTAGACTAAATTTTGCTTTTCATAAAAAAGATGTAATAACTAAATAAGTAATAACAGTGATCACTTGATCAGTTATGTATATCCCGCGTAGAATTTAAATAGCTAATTTCAGGAGACAAGTTGTCGCCGTTCAATGTCGAGCAAAAATTAGTTCACACCCACTAACAAATACTTTCTAAAATGTTGCAATCTAAATACAATTTGATATTATATCTGTTAATATTTATTTTTTAAAAAGTAATTCCGTCCTTGAATTCTTAACACGAAGCTGCATTTATTTTTTTAAACACACACGAAATTGGTAATCTCCAATCAATGGCCAATTTCGATTAATTCCTGGTAGCAACAGAGCTGTATTTAACACCACAATTGATTATATTTGTTTACCGTGATAAATCATGAAATGCATCGTGGGTCGTTTATTGATGTTTAAAGTGACCTTATTATCAGTCTTTAATTATGTAAACTAACAATTCAGATATCTTTACTTTTTTAGTTATCTTTTAGAAAATAGTTAAGCGATCATTGCATATTTTCTAGATCGACTTATTATCTCGTTGCAGAAATAATTGTGTCTACTGCACGTGATTTGTTTAGAAATCTTTTAAAACAGCCATAATAGCTCGATAACTGCATTTTTCCCTGGCAAAAGTTGTTTAATTTCCCTATCTTTCAGATAAAGCTCGGAAGATTACTAAGTTGCAGATAAAAATATTTCCTTCAAGGATAAGAAAGATTTTGTTATCAAGCTTGCTTGTTGATTGTTTTAAACTTTTGGTTTTTTTCGTCTGCAACTTTTTGCAAAAGCATTTTTATTTGCAATTGTCTTGTTAGTTTTATCTAGGAGGAGGGGTTATATTTAATATATAAAATCTATTATGATCGAAAATACGGTCTCTTGTTTCTTCTTTGCTAAAATCTTGCCTCAATCGGACTTTGTTCTTATGGCCATTATGGACATTGCTTATCCGTGGTTTAGAATTCTGAAACTGTTATTTTTGGATTCAGCAGATTCAAGTTGTCCTAGAAATATGAAACATCTCGGTCACTATTGTAATGGTTTGAAATTTGACTAGGAAGAATGTTCAGATCGATCAAAATAATACGTACAATACAATTTGGTTTGGCAAAAATATTTTCATTTTTTCTTTAGAATCTTGGTTTACTTTCTCTACCGACATATCGATCAGAAAACTTAAGATTCGAATTTTTTACTTGCAGCGAACCATTTTGGCCATTGAAATAGTTTTGAAAATGACTCCTCGTTAGATTTTGTTATTAATATCATGCGCAGTCTCGATTTTTGGAAATGAAACTATGCAAAATATAGGCCATTTTGAGATGATTCGGTACCTAAATGACAATGTTATCAACCACTGTGACGAAAAACCTTATTTGGTAATCATTTGAAAAACGATTTTCCAAAGTGTTATGCAAACTGATTTGGTCACTATCTTGAATACCTTCTTCCTTTATGATTATACTGATTAATATCACTTAGGTCTTGTCAGAACTGTTTCTGATAAACACAGCTAATACATTTTCTTTGTGGTTGGGCACCATTATATTAATATGAATATCTTATAATTCCTTCAACGGGGCCGCCGCAGGTGGCCCACGATCGTTTCCTCTCCTTCCATTAACTTTACTAGGTCATCTATCTATATACTCGAACACGGGTCGAGCTTTTCCTTGATCAAAAAAGCAGAAACCCATGGTGGTGTCGGGAGAACTTGAAAAGCATTCCTCTACTACTACCTATAACCAAACTCCAGAGATGAATTTGTGAGTATCACTTAAAATACCTTCTTTCTCTATGATTGTACTGATCAATATCACCACTAATAAGACCAAGATTTTTTTGGAACGGGTTACTTGTAACTTGAAACAATTCCAAAAACTTCAATACCTAAATCATGTTTTCCCTAATAAGGAACAATTGTGCACCTTTGAAGTTTGCAGTTGAAATAATCCGGATTCTGTGGAATTTTGTTACAAACTTTTAATGATGATCAAAAATCGTAGAAAGTCATAATAAGCGTGTTTCATTTTTAAAGTGGAAAATAAATTACCTTTATCGCTAATTTGGTAAATCCATGAGAAAAATACAAACACAACAACACATAAAAATCCGTACTACCAATGATTCGCTAATAGTTAAGGGAGGACTTCCTTGGAGATAAAACCAAACGGTTTGGTTTATTTCTAAAATCCTTTGTTTGTTCATAAAGAAAATGCAGAAACATTTTGGACAGCCTTCAAAGAACAAAACAAGTTAATGAAAACGATGTATAAGCAAAAAGATTCTCTAAAGAGATTTTGAAAGAATTTTGGACAGATAAAGATCATACAGCGATCCTAATCTTTTAGACAAAGCACTCCAATCACATTGATTGCATCCAACAAAGAAAGAATACTAAAACTGAGAAGATGAATGGTCTGAAAACTAGAAAAGCAGAGACCAAGGTCGGGTGGTAATTGAAAACTGTAATTAAATCTTAACAGACGCATTGAGTGGTTTGGTTTAGGTTCATATTTTGATCTGTAAGTGGACGGACACGTGCTCATGTTGGCTCATCCTTAGTGACGCTACTGATTATGTTCGACTTGCTTACGATTTACATAGTAGGTGAATAATCTTCTTTTTGGAAACAAAATAAAAAAAGATCAAAAAAACAAACGAATAACGTTATCATTTTTGTATCTCACCTTTATTTTAATAATTGTAAAGATGAATGACTTGCATGTACGTTCATTACAAAATAATTTTGATTTTACAGTTTTTTGCGAAATCTGCAAAATATTTATTAAGAATTAAAAATATTTTATGAATTTTAATAGCAGTACCAATACGTCATAATATTGGTATTCGTTCTCGTTTCTAGAAGCAACACTAATAATCGTAAAATATGATTCGTGATTTTATTATCATCAAACAAGATTACCTACCTTCTGAATCATAATGTAAAAAAAAAGAACTTGACTGCATTGTAAGTTTTGCAGCTGCGTCTTAAAATTCACATCTCCAGATATATTCTAGAAGACAAAACAAAAATGAAATAAAAACATTCTGTCTTTGTTCTAATCAAAAGGAGAGGTGGTATGAATCACCCCAACTGGAATCTGGTAGATAGAATTAAAGAATTTAAATTCCAGATTGATAAAATTTTACTCATCGTCTGAACAAAAACTTGAGTGTTATTCGCTTATTCTACTTTAGAATCAATCATTAATGAACGATTTTTTTCGGTAGCTGGCAAAGTTTCAATAAAAATAAGAAACAAATGGGTTTCTAAATGTCAGATACTGCCGTAGTATTTCTTGTGCAGTCTTTGATGAAAAAAAACTTAAGTAACCGAATGGTACTAAAATGAATTTAGGTCATAGGAAATAATTTTATTCTACAGAATCTAATCTAGTCTTACTATTTACGCAATTTGTTCTCTGTAAGCGTTCGTTAAATTAAATAATTCAATGTAAAGATTTTAATATAAACTTCCTTGAAGAGGTTGCAACATGCGAAACTAAACAAAATCACGGTATTTCCATCTGTTCTTTGTGCGTTGATACATAGATTGTTCTTGTGAAAAATAGAGCCAATACGGGTAAATATGACTAGCAATTGTTGGTAAAGGGAAAAATAGGTTTTTTACTGCATACGAAATTTGATGCAACGATTCGATGAATTTTAAAATAAACCAAGTTAATAAGTACTACCAGTTGTTTGCGATTGAAGAATTCTAGTTACCAAATGATGTCTAAAAAATTATCAGATTTTTTGATTTATTGAATATTGAAGTAACTTTGGAGATTTTAAGATAAATTATGTTCTTAGTAGTTTAGAGTTAAACATCAAAGGATACAAGTTGACTTAATCAAATCTTTTAAATTCACTTCTGACGGTGCTCAAAGTCATAATCAACATTTTTAATTTTTTTTATTGATATTAAGAATAAATCAAATTCTAGAATAAAATATTGTAGTCCCAACACATGCTGATTAACCTAACGATTCTTATGTATGTATAGCGCCAATATGACGAAAAAGCTGATTGATTAGCCATGTTGAGTTTTATTTTGAACTTTGATCTGATCTAAAACTCAACGAAAATGCATGCAAAGAGTATAATTACCCAAAAAACGTTTAACCAAAATTGACTGTATATTTTCGGGCTTATGGTTGAAAATCCAGTTTTTACGACTGAAAGTTCTGCTAAGCAAAATTCTTTGGCTATTATTTTGAATTGAAATAAACTTTACCAAATTGGTACATACGATATTTTGGTCGTCATCTTGAATTTTCAATGACCAGGAACTTCGCTTGCCAAAAATATCTTTCTGTTTTCCTCCGGATTCTAGTTTACTCCCACTACAGAAATATCAATCAGAAAACTTGGGATTTGAATATTTAAAAATTCTGCTTTGAAAGAAATTTAATATTACTAACATTTCAGTTGTATTATTGCCGTTTATGATTAAAAGACCTTATCTGGAATTTTAACACTATAGGCAATTCTATTTAGTTAAAATGTATCTCTTGTTGAAGCCTAAGAATATTAAGAAAGTTTTGCCAAAAACTTTCTTGGTCACCGTCTCAAATTGTAGTCTCATGATTAGATACTCAGTTTAACAGAAATGTGGGCAAAAAATGCTACCCTTCGATATCTTTGGTTTTGGACTTATGGTCGAAAATCCTTCTTGGTAAAAATATTTTTTGAAATCTATCTACAAACACTTAATCGAAATCCTACATGCATTGAACTTTTATGATTAAAAAAGCGTTTTTGATGTTTAATTGACGAAATTGTTCAAGGAAGATTTGGCAGAATTGAATTTTGATTTTATGATTAGGAGTTTCGATTGGTCGTTTTTATTTAGTTAAATTATACAAAAAAAAATACCTTACTAAATATACGACATTGTGTTATCTTGAATTACGCTCGAAAATACGGCTTGCCAAAAATGTTTCTGATAGTTGCCAGAATCAAATTAGCAAGTTACCTCTCGAGAATCATAACACGAATTGAATTTTGAATTTATGGTTAACTATTTTGTTTGGCAAAAGTGTTTCTTTTGTTCACTGTTGTTCAAAATGTTGTAAAACTGTCATCTTGAATTCTAAATTTGGAAAACCTTCACTTTGGTTCAAATGAATTTTAAAGTTATGTAGGAGATTCGGCTTACTGAAAATCTGTTATGATTGAAAATGTGTAATAGTAACAATCGCTTTACCAAAATATTGTTTAAGTTGGCCATTATGGATATCTCTGAAAACGTCATTTTTTGATTCGCGTTGTCCTAAAAATTTGAAACATCTCGATCACTATTCCTATTGTCCGAAATTTGACTTACAAAAATGTTTTTGCGTTCAGACCAATAAAAATAAACTTAGCCAAAATGATATGTACAATACAATTCTTTAGAATCTTGGTTTATTTTCTCTACGGACATGCCTATCAGAAAACTCAAGATTCGAATTTGTAGAAGAATTCCGACACTTTTCAGAGCTTGAAGCCAACCATTTTGATCATCGAAATATATTGCTTTGGAAATAATTCGTCATTAGATTTTATTATTAATATCATGAATATTCCTGATTTCATATTTTCGATTTTTGGAAATGAAACTATGTAAAGTATCTTGAGACCCTTTTTCTTCTAATTCCATTTGCGAAGTTGCAACTCCACGTCGTTAAAGTTGAACTAAAAATTCCAGGTGGTATATGAGTACATGAGAAAAATGACTAAAGCTGAAAACTATTTTGAGACGATTGAGTGGCAATGTTATCAACCGCCATGAGGGAAAACTTCATTTGGCAGTATTCGAATACTTGTGCTTAAAATAGCTAAACTTGTTCAAAATCTAATTTTCCAAAATGTTATGCAAACTAACTTGACCGCTATCTTGAGTTTTAATTCTGTGGTACAAAATCCGGTTTAGAAAGTTGTTTCTTTTTTGGTTCACCAGGTTCAAATTAGTCCAAAAGTAATATATGTTTGTTCCATACATTTCCTATTACATTTCACTTTATTTGATATCACCTACTATAGACATCAAACCCTCTATTGGCGTATGTTTATTTAGCACATTCTAATTTTTAATTTCAGGAATTTCAATCGTCTCTTCTCTTATAAATAAAAAGTTTTTTTTTATCTACAAGTAATAGCGAATGTCTAGAATTTTTTTATAAAAGGCGAACCCGTTCACAACCAGTTCTCAAAAATTGCTATTCCCAAAATAATTTATAACGACCGAAATAGCTTTTCGATACAAACCTTCTAACTCAATTTTCTTTTTCTTTGAAGAGTATTATTATATGCCGTTGAAATTATTCAGGAGTACACTTTATAATTCTGCGCTATTCTTGGTGTATATCAGACATCACAAGAAAAGTTTTTAATTTACATGCAAATTTTCCCATCTGTTGTCATATCCCAAGTTAACAATTCAACTTCAAAGGAACAATCGAAAATGGTTTTAGTCGCTGATATTGTTTGATTGATGTATGAAACGATGTAATTATCCCGAAATGTTAACTCATTATTCATTTTTTCCTAAAAAAGAAAATGTTTTTCTTGTTATGACGTCAAAGTCTACTAATGTAAACATAATTGTATACTGTAACAGTGTTATGGTTAATGGCGTAAAAATCATTGATCAGACATAATTCTTCGAAACGTTCACATTATCTTTCCATAGAAAATAGAAGTAAATAATCGGAAATGTCAGCGCAAACGCCATGAACGATTGCGTACGGCGTCGTTGAGAATAGCGCAGCGACGCCGGCGTCGAATCAATAGATCCAGGCGCTGTTGTCCAGTAACAAAGAAACTTCTGAAGTTACCTCCTGACTTTCAATTCACTGTTCAGTAAGGATCCTTCACGTTGCGTCTTGTAATGTATTTGTGACCCACTGGTTCGGGATGGCTACTGCCCACAGGCGGCCCGTGTTGAGCCCGCCACAAGGGCCATATCCGGCTACTTTGCCCCGTCTGCAGCCGGACCTGGACTTTAACGACACCACGCTTTTTGCAGTATACTGCTTCATTAAAAATTTTGTTGGGTAAGTGACCCAAGGTCTATGCGTCAACTCTTTTGCTATATTCTACTATTATTAAACTATGCGGTAGTACATACAGTGTGCTTGATGTTATCTTTTGTTGCAAATTTTTTTGTAAAAGTTATTTGTGAATTTAGTATATTTTTAATGTAATTGTGGTTAATTTATCAGCACATCTTTTAAGTCGGTTACTAAGTGTTCACCCAACTTTTATAGTTTTGCTGTTGCTTTTGATGTTTTTTAATTTTTGAAAGGTGGTGTGGGTGAAAAAATTGTTCTCAAGTATTGTGACCTTGAATATGATTACCCCATATCGACCCCCTTGAAAAATGTGATTGGAGTGGTTGTCCACTTCAAGTTTTATAAATCAAACATTTTAGATGTTACTGTTAGTGTGTTTTATGATTATGTTTTTTAAGTTTTGTTAACTTCAAATAGTTTTTTCCCAAATGGGTATTACTATTTTATTATGCATGGCGGCTAAAAAAATTATAAAACAGCAAGATGCTATGAGGAAGTTTTTTTGATTTTGATAACAAAATCTTACATTTCTGAATTATTGTATGATGGGTATGTATGCACCTGCTGCCAAAAAAGCGCAAGCGTAGTGCATTCAGTGCTATAGCAAAATGGCGTTTTTCAAGAATCAGACAGCCAAATGTAATGGGTTTGTTCTTATTAGTGTTTATATTGATATTTCTATTTTGGGAAGTTAGTACAATAGTATGGTTTTTAAATAATAGGGTGTGGACTTGATAGTACTACATATATGGTAATAAGAAAATACATGGTCCAAATTGATAGAAAATCGATTGTTGGATGTTTTATTTTGGTCTTGGTTTGCACTTGTACTGAACATGATTTTCTAATATAATCGATTCTTGCCATTAATAAATAATTAACAAAATGGCCTAGAATGAACTTTAAATAGAAGTTCAAAGAACACTCGTTAGGTTGGTAATATTAATTATTTTGGAAACACTTTAAAAACGTTTTGCATAATTTAAATTATACAATCTTCCATAATTATTAGTCATTTTGACATTTCCTGCTATTAAATACAGGCGCTTCAATAAATTAAAACCAAATCTGGTTAATATAGGTATTTGGAACTCGTACAACATTGCGTAATCCGGCTTGTTCCTGTCATATCAATACTGATAATAACACTATATAAAAGTATATTATATTCTAGGCAGTGAGATAATGTCTACTGTGTAAATATTAATCTTTTTTGTGGTCTTGTTTTTATATTATTTTGTTTTTTGTCAGATAACTTTAGCTAACAATGAGTCGATGACATTCATATTTTTGTGTTTATGTTGATATATAATTAAACAGACACCACTTTATACGGAATTTATCTTAATTCTGAATTAAATAATTACCTTGATTTTTGTTATTTTGAATTGTATACTAATTATTTTATTTATTTAGAATTTTCACAATTTCTCTATAAATGTTCCGAGAAATGTTTTTTATATAGAAATTGCAAATAAAAAGTGTTAATTCTCTTAGATGACTAATACCGATTTTAAATATTTACCAACAAGATCAATATTTAAATTTGCAGTTGACGTGATTATGCTAACAAAATATTTGATAATGTTTCTAGAATCTTTCAATGCCGCAATCAATTAAATTTAGATCCTCATAATTAACAATAAAGAAAAAATATCCCCAATACAATCAAGCATTCAGTTAAGAAGTTAAAAGCTTGAGTTTTCTCAGTTGGATCACCCTGTATATTTTTTTATTATATTTTTTAAAGAATCTTTTTGTTTAATTTCGTTTCAATTGCCATGCACTTTTTATTGTTTCTAAAAAAAATAAAACCTATACAATTGATATTTTTTTAATATCCAACAAAAAATATAGTAGGCCATGGCTGCCTAATAAAGGAGCTCAATGACAAATAAAAAGTACTACTATTGAAATTATCGATTTAACTTCAGAAATTAATTTGTTAAACGACCATGGCTTATCATATTTTTTTAGATATTAGAAGATAGCAGTTGTTTTAATTTTGCAAATAAATTTTATTGGCATTCAAAGTTAAAAAGAAGTTTACTTAGTTTGGTTAGATGAAAATAAACTTAATTTTTTCACGTGATGCAGAGTAATCGTTTGTGCAGTTTACAGTTGACATTTCTTGATCACCCGTTATAATACCATAGTGAAGATCAAATCTAAAAACCTCATGCTTACCTTCTTTGGGTTTCCTTGTAGTAGTTTACTGGCAGTAAAATTACCATAGATTCTTAATAAGGACTTGTATTTCTCCTTCCATTGCATTCTTTCAGAATAAACTCATGTCAGACTAAACCTATTAAAGAAATTATTCAGCCTGTCGAAAGCTTTTTTCCACCATAGCTTAATAATGTCTTTAAATTCAAATCGTTTGAAACAGAATGCAACAAGAAATGAAAACTATAGACCATGACAGAGAAAAACTGCCTTGTCTACGTTTTCTGTTTCATTTCTGAGAAGATCTTTCATACTAGTCAGTAAAATGGCAAAGTTTACATTTGGAAATTTTATTCAGCCTCCTTACTGTTTTTACCTCAAGCTAAAAATCTCAGAATTCTATAGTCGATCAGAGATTAAATTCTTCACGTGTTGTTCTGTACTGAATCTTTAGATCAAGAAGAAAAAGACTAGAGATAAATTGCATGAATGCTTTTATCCAGATCAGCCCTAATGATCACTTCGGTCCAGTTAGTTCCTCTAAATATTTCCATCATATTCTTTACATTAAATTTAGAGTATTACTGGAAAGAAAACATGGTAAAAAAGCAATTTGAGTCAATTTCTCTGCAACAAATACTTTTTGACAGCTTTGAATTTTAGTTTGATCCAACTAAACCAGCAAGATCCAGAATTCACATTAGGTGCTTAGCTTAGGAAGAAGTCTGTCTATGCTAGACTTTCCTTTTGTAATCATTATTGAATTGCCAGACATCCAAATGTATCGAGTAGTTAATTTTAAAAAGGAAAAATGAAACTAAACAAATGATATCGAACAATAGAAGCCTACGTACAAGAATAAAGAGACCCTTGGGATATGTACAAATTAAGATGTTTGATCGTGTCTTAAACAAAGTTTGGTTAACTTTAAGCTGACAGCGTTAGTGTGGTAAAAAAAGATGAACGAGATACCGAAACCGACAGAACAAATTTAGTTGTATTGGTAATATGAAAAAGTAGGGGTAGATTATAAGCCCTTGATCATGAGGGCCTGAAAGGCCTTTTTGTTTAATTTAGCAATTTTGAGCAGTAGCTTTAAGAATAGCTCTGAGCTCCTCTGCATTCAAGAACGCAAATTACTAGGAAGAGCGAAAGCAAGTATGCGATTAGAAATAATTAAATCATGAAAGTTCCTGCAGGAACGCAACTTAATATTTTGCAACCCCTGCAAAAAATCCTGCGACGTCTATGGATTCTACCATAAACAGCGAATATTAACACAAAACCACGCATCAACGTGTTTGAAAGATTTTACGGCAAAATGTCTTGTTCCTGTTGATTTTCATTTATTTGGCCAGAGATCAAATTTAATGAAAGTGAAAAAATCAAAGCCATCTTAGTTTTGCTTTTTGTGGATCGGTTTTCATTCTTATAGGGAGTTCTAGTTAATTTTTCTGGTTTATTGGTTCTTGGTGGTTTGCCATTGCCCATCTTGTCTTTCGCTGATTGCAGATTTTTTATCGAAGATTTCTTTGTTTTTACTTCTAATGGTAGGTCATGGTATATTTTGATACTAGTAAGTTAGAAATCCAGAACTTCATCCCTTTTCTATCTACCTTTTTGCAGTTGCGGTAAAACTTGCTTTATATCTTCCGCAAGAAAATTCTTAGACCATCGTATTTGTCAGTTTGAAGCTTTGTTAACTCAATTTTCAGATCATTTCTTTCCGTTACGTTACCCTTGCCTATGTCTTCCATCGGGATTAGTTCTCCAATCCGTAGCGTGATCGATCAGCTTATAGATTTGTGGAAATATGAATAAAAACGCACAATTACATTTTAATTTCCAGGTGGTTTCGTTTCAAATACACAAAATTAAATTTGTGGTTTTCTTTCCATTCCATTACAATTTAAATAAAAAAATATTTACATTTATTATTTAACTTAATTTTCTCAACATTTACGTAATGTTATTAGCGGGACGGTTTTTATTATACTAAATCAAGTTTGTGGTTAAAGAAATCTTTATGTGGTTGCAGTTTATGGTTTTTGAAATTATCTATCTTTTCTATAATTAACGTCTTTGTCTTTCATCTCTTAATTTTGTTTCTTTTTCTTTCTCAACTAAACAGTACATTATAGTAAATGAAGTTTTAAGATTTAACTAACTTTTATAATAGACCAAGCGGTTGTGAAATTTTCTCTTACAAAAGAAGTCGTTAAAACATAAGTACTTTTAAAGTTTGCGACTTGGTGCTTTCATAACTAACTTTGTGATCAAATATATACTAGTAAATACCATATAGCAAAAGAAGTGAAATTACTCACGATAAATATATACATACGTAATAATGGATGTATGTCAATAAAGAGCTCAAGGCTAAATGTGTTCTTTTAAAATATTGCATTGTATTATTAAGAAGAAAAAAATGGGATTGCACAAGAGGATTTATGTTGTCTGAATATCGTTTGATGGACATATATATTCAGAATTATCAAGGTTAAGTCCAGCTTTTTTGTAACACAGAATTGGAAAAAAGGCGATTAGTAATTTTAAATCGTAATCTGAAATTTAAAAACACCCTGTAATACAATTTACTGTCAATCAACACAAAAATAATTTTATAAATTGTAATAAACATATCGCCCATTGATAGATAGCATCCAAAGATGAAAATTCGGCTGTTTATACACACTTAATTCCTTTTGGTAACACCAAGCTTTTCTTGATTACGCATACAATTTAAATAAATCAAATCACAAATCAAAACAACAAAAAAAGCCGTTGATAAATTTTAATGGCGACTTTTTTCTTAGAAATACATAGCAATACATGCATACATTGATCTTGCAAAAGGTTATTTAAATGAGATCGCCAACATGATTATTATTTATTATTACTAGTTTCACAGCATGAATTATAGGTTATGTTTTAGAAAATTTTTGGAGCGCTTTTATATAATTTCAAACCAGTTAGCATACAAAAAATATCGAGTAATTAAAGATTCTAACATTGAAAGCAGCAGATCTTGCCTTGCTTTATTCGATATATTCTTTATGGTACTGTACTGAAGTCTTTAATTATATGAATACGTGCATGATCCGCATGAAAGATCCTCTTATTATTATCAAGCTAACCTTCTTGGCTCGAAACTTAATTTTTATTTAATACAATCGCTGAAAAGCTATAGCAATCTATAAGAATCCGTATAGCTTTTTAACGTAGTTTAACCTAACAAAACTAATAGTAATAATTATGTAGTATGTAGTATCTAATCTTGGTTAGTCAATAATATCTGTTATTTGCACTTACCTATTTCGAACCATTCTCAGTTATGTATTTATGTATGTTCACAGTTTCAATAAGAACTTACACTTGCACTTGCACTTCCACAACTGCATATCACACGCTTCTCCCGCTTTGACAGCCCTTTTGACTTCCATTGCAGTGGCGTAGTTTGATTTCAAGCTTGCAATCGAAAAAAAATCGTGGTTACTCTTAACAAAATTACTTTACCATTTTCTCTCTTCTTTAGACTATTAACTCTTCTTTTGACTTACTTACAACGAGATTAAACAAATGCTCATCTACTAGATTGCATTTCTAATTTTAAAAGAAATAAACTATCAAAATTACCGGTTTTGTCCTCAGTGAATTCGTAAACGAAATGGCTGGCAAAGCCACATTTTTTGACCAAATTATTGCTGACATGCAACACACAAGACAACAATTACTGGCGGCTAATTTGGACTACGGGTAAGTTTGAATATTGTACTGGTAGTACTACAGATCATGGGAAAACAAACTAAGAAAAACAAGGTAGAATAAAACCATGTGGATCTACCTTAAAATATATCTACTAGGTATTTCTCAATTTAGTTTCAAAAACCAAATGATAAGTTGCTTATAATTTACCAATTTTCCATAGCAAAAAATTAGATTGATTATTCTACTAAAAGTTTTCCTAACATTTAGGGATACTAATTCTCATTCATGTTTAAAAAAAAACTTCGTTGTAGTAAATAAAAATTGAAGACAGAAGAGGAGGTAAATCATACATAAATTTTTGGACATTTTTTTTAGAACTGGATGTTAATTATGTTTCATAGAATTCTTAATGGTGCCCTTTAAAAAAAACTTTCACCAAATTTTAATTACAATTTCAAATAGAATTTCATTGAAATGGGTTTGCTTTTAAAAATCGTCTGATTTATTTGAATCAATAGGAACACAGATTACATAACGACGTCGGAAAAGGCTGAACCTGCATTTTTAAAGAACATTTAATAACCCCGTTTTGTACATAAAAAAACAAAACTCCTTGGATACGTAAACAGCAAGGCCGCTTGATTGGCACACTGCAGGAGTTCAACGCGTAACCTTATTATGGCAAATACTTTTACTATTGACAACTTAAAAGACATATTTTATAATAGATTTCTCTGATTATGCTTACGTCAGCGAATGGTTTCGCATACTTTTTAATTATGGCCCTATTGGGATAAAAATAGAAGTGATGCAAATGGTTTTCTAATAAATACAAACACTACACATGCCCAAGTGTTCTAATTCGGCTCCCATATTTATTTAGTCGGTTAATTAATTTGTTTTTCTGGTAACGCAGATAATCATTTTGTTTTTACTTTTTGTTCGATATTTTATAGGGTCTAATCTGGACGAGACGTCGGCATGTAAAGATTTGATAGACTGCTTGGTTGGTAAATCTAGTTTAGCTGAAAATTCGATGACGTAGCTGCATACGAGCATTTTAATTTTAATGTGAACGGTGTTATAAACAAAGACATAACAAAAAAAAGAAAACTTAATTTAACTTTGTTTATTTTATAAAAAGCTGTTTACGGGTGAATAACTGATTGATTGACCTTGAAATTCGTCCGTGAATTAAAACCAATGCTACTAACTGATAAAATGTAGGTATATACACATGAAGGGAGCGTTAATCAGTAATCGATAAACAAAATAAAGTAGTGAAATCTTCAGTTCCATTTTTTTTTATCATTTTCGATGTTTATTCTAGCACAATAAAGATTATCTTTTAGTTATTAATTCTATAAAAAACGCTTAAAATTGACAAAGTTGAGGTTACATTTTCGTTCCATGTAAACGAAAAGTAACAATCAGAGAATTATTTAGGATGCAACATAAATTCTAACGGCATTGATAAATGCACGGTAATCATTTTGACGAAGTACAATTAGTTTCAAAATTGATCTTGCGGCAGTATAGTCAACATAAACTAGTGCTGTGTTTCAAGGTATATCAAGATGGCGAAACAGTAAGGGGTGGTATTTTGCTTGTTTTTAGCTGCGTAGTAATTTTCTTTATCGTATTTGCAGCTATACTATTGTAGTCTTGGTATGTATATAGTATGTATGTAGTACTTTATAATTCAATTGAACAGTTTTGTATGTAGACGTAGGATTTGAACTCATACAGAAATCAAAAAGTAGTACTAATTGTAAGTGTGAACTTTTTTATTAGTCCTTGAAGTTCTCATAAAGAACTCTTGCACTTATAATACGGGGTGATAGATAATTAGGGTAATATAAAATTATTACAAATAAAAAACTGCTTGGTTAGAGTTTTTTGTGATTCATCTTCAAAAATATTCCCATTACATCATCTTAATTCGACACAATAAAATAATCTTATAAGTGTTAATTTTTATTGATCTTATGATTGTTTAGCTAAAAATGGATTATTCATATTTCTTATACCTTTTGACTTCTGTTCTAATTAATGAATGAGTCGTCGATGTTCCTAATCTATGAGGACGATTGAAATTCAATCATAATTAATTTGATCGTTACTTAATGGTTTTTTATTGTCAAAAGATTTTTCATTCAAATAAATAAAAATTACGGCTCTCAAAATTTGAGATTGCTATATTTCGCGAAAGCCTGGAAGAATTTTTGGGTCAACACTTTTTAGCTTCTAAGTGAACCAGAAAAAATTACTGAAACCACTAAACTTTATTTTTTGCTAGATAACGAAAAGCTATAGAGTTTGGAAATTTTTGAATTTTGTGTATGAAAAAAATTTAATACATCATGCATCATAGACTTTCTTATTAACTGCGTTCTCTCTACTATATTGTAGATTCGCTCTATAAAGAATCTATACTCAGTGACATGAAAATTGCGATATTTTTAACCAAACTTGCTTAAATAAAATGTTGAGCTAATTGAAGGAATATGAAAGAGAGGCTTGCTGGAAGAACGCTTTTCGTTCAGAGAACTGAGAAACCGTCTTAACCAAAACCAAACCACAGCTATGCGATGTTATCAAGCATGGAGTAGGCAAAAAACGCAGAAGAGGTCAAAGAAAGACTAATGAGGTGCAGGACGGCTTCGAAGATCAATGTCATATCGGCCACATCTTATGTTACCCTTAATACCTCAGCATCGGGAGCAACGTTTGGAGTGATGTAAGCTAAGACTGAATTGGCACAACGTGGTGTTCAGCGATGAATCTTGCTTCTGTTTAGGGATGGCCGCATGCGAATTCGAAGGAGACGTAGAGAAAAAAATCTTTAATTTTTTGTCGAAAGACACCTAACTGTATGTTATGGTATGGGAGTAGGTCTCCTTTGGTATTGATCCGAGGCACATTGAGCCCAGCGGTACATTCAGGAAGTAATAAAACTCCATGTCCTTTCCCTCTTGCAGCGGCTGGAAAACCCGCTCTTCAGACGTGTGGGACATGATGGGGAAGAGATTGAGGAACCTAACTAACCCTCCACAGACGGTTGAAACTTTCCGGGACGAATTGCAAGTTGCTTGAGACACAATACCTTAAAAAGACATACTGGTGGAAGCTATGCCATGTTAAAAAAACAAATGAACCATTTTGTTTTTTTTTTGAAAATTTAATAAATTATTACCTTTCAGTAGCCCAACATTTTTGCTTTTGATTAAAAATTTGCATCTCTTCTTGGTGTTGATTGATTGATTGTCAAACATCGGGAAAATTAAGACTACTGGTAGCTGAATGAAGAAAAAATGATAAAAATCGTTTGGCAAATGATGCATTGGTTTACTGATTTGAAAACGGCGATAAGGATTATACAGGATGTTTTGTTAAAAATTCGGACACCTAAGATTGATGAGCAAAGAATGAAAATCGATGGTTTTTGAGGATCCATTGAACTTATTGTATCCCACTAACAATATACATAATATTTTTTATTTAGATCATAAACGGCTTTTTTTTAATAGAAAATTTTCAAGAAATTTAAAAATTATTTTTCTTCACACAAAGAAAAAGAATAATATAAGGTAATAAACTGAAATATTGAACAAAAAGGTGTTGCAATCCATTAAAATTAAATCTTATTTCAAATAATTTCAAGTTTCTCTTATTATAACAGCTAACTATAAATTCTAAAATATTTGGTTTTCTGGATATTAATAAAACATTTGAGGAACCCTCGATAATCCAGTGGCTCTGGGTTAGTAGGTTGCCCTAACATTATTTATTTTTACTTGTTCTTGGATTTTTTTATTTTACGTCCATAAATCAAATGAATTCGGGGCAACCTTATTTTAGACAACTCCATCAGCATACAAAGATTTTGTGATAGGCACGATCAACCTTGCAATTCGATGTAAATTTGTTACCCACACAACAGGTGCTATACAGATGGGGTTTTTAAAACTAAGAGCTTTGTGTCATGATATAAAAATAAACATGAACTCGCATTATAAAATAAGTTTTTTGTCATGTTTTAATTTGCATTTATCGATTTCAAAAGAAATTTTTCCTATTTTTAGACTAAAAAAATTAGTAATTAGTAATGTAGTTTCGTAAGATTTGCCGAAATCTGTATCTCGTTTTAAATAACAAATGTCAAAAACAATGGTTTCGATGTTTTATGCTTTCTAACCCACGTTTTTAGTTTACTATCCATATAGCACAATTTTTATAGACTTTCATTGTTCAATTTTTAAAGCTTTATAAACATAAAATGATAATAACTACCCACGTTTTTTATGCTGACTTGTAATGTATATATTTTCCGTCTACTTACATACATCAGGAATTCTATTCTTCCAATTTTTATGTAATCAAATAAGCCTTCCTCGATTTTCAAGCTAAAAAGATACCTTAATCCCACTTCTGCTTGTGGACACCGTTATTAGCAAACATTGCACGGTTGAAACGGTGTTTACTCAGAAAAGTATCTCAAACTTAGTAAACATTGTCGGTACGCTTGCTTTGATTTATTTTCAAGGAAAATTTGAAATGGTTTAATTTTGCGTGTAATTACTATGATAGAGAGATAGCAGCTGTATACATGCTATGCGGAAATTCTTCCTTTGATCTTCTCATATCTTGAAATAATTTCTAAATTATTAAAATGCAAGTTATAAGGTTAGTTTAAACCACTCTCTAAATATGGAAAGATGTTTTGGTTATGCTGTTACTTACGTAAACAGTTTTGAAAACCAAAACCCACTTCTTTTAGCAGTGACGTTTGTAACAAATGAACAAATAAAAGAAACAATCGACAATATTACAGAGTAATCTTATTAATTATTATATTTAATTCTATAGATTGATTGTTTTACTTTAGTTATAGGTGATGATACTTCAGTTTCCATTTCAAAATAGTATGAGCATCTTTTGTTTTTTAGTAAATGACTACATATTGTTATTTATTCCAACTGTTTTTGTTTTTACCATAAAAATAAGTATATCCTTATTTTGAGATAATTCGCTAAATAATAATTTTTTTTCTCTCGGACTCGAATTATTTTCCCGCCATTTGAATGGAAAACTTTTGTACTAAATCCTTTTTAGAATCAAGTCTGAATTTTTTCATTTTTGTTAGAGAAGCAACCATTAACCTTCTTAAGTCAGCTTATACTCGAACATGAGCTAGGCTTTGCTTTGCTTCCGTCAACATCACAGTAGACCATCAGTAATTCAGAATTGCTACTTTTCTACCGCTATCAACCACTGTCCCATTTTGATAAGACAGATGTACGATATTTGTCAGAAAACCAAAGGAGGAACGGATCGTTTGAAAGCCCTTTTCTTACCACTATCAACAAACCAAGTTTCGTCTCGGTACCACTACCCGTTTCCGATATACAGGGTGATACAAAAGGTGTAGTTAAAACTTCAGAGGGTGATTCTACAGGCCATTCTAAGAAAAAACGTTCTGAACATATATCCTCTGAAGCTTTGTGTTCGAGATACAGGTTGTTAAAGTATCATAAAAAATCGCAGTTTTCTCGGATTATTCGATCATTAAGTTCAAATTTCAATTCTTCTCTTTAGTGTTATGAGAGAAATATTTGAATTATTATGATTAAGTTATTCTGCACATAATCCAAAAAATACATTTTTTTCGTGATATTTCAACATTCCGTATCTCTAATATAGAGCTCTAAAGGAGCGCCTATGCTTATAGGACTTTTTTGGTTTAAAATGACATCTGAAGTTTTATTCATAACTTTTGAATTCCCTATAAACGGAAAGAC
>VTPC01090585.1:217736-299114 GCA_011009095.1 Ignelater luminosus
AATCGATTGTAACCGGATTACTTGAAAAACCGTTCCTTCAACTCTACCAACAAGCAAAGTCAAAAAAGCAAAAGTGATCACTGTGATCCAAATTTGTTTAATTTTGTTATGACAAGATTTATGATACCTTGAAAAAAGTACAAATGTAATGCGTGCTATAAACTGATAAAATATTCGCTCTGCATTTTTAAAATTATTCTCTCTTTGACAATACGAATTTCTGTTTTGTTTTGTTTTGTTATACCTCAAGGTTTTAACTACTTGCCACTTACCAGAATTTAGCCAAACCCAAAGGCGTTCCACCTTCCACTCTTTTAGGAATATTTTATGTGGATATGAAAGCCACTGCTTCTCTCTCTGGAAGATGGCATTCTTTTACAAATTTTCTCCGCTTGGTCTAAACGAGGATCAAACCCACAATCTTTGGGTTGATTCTGATGTTTAACTATCAAAGCCATTGATGCTCTCAATGATTTGTAGTATTGAAACACTTGTAGTGTTAAACGAGCTTCAACTGTCTGTAACTGTTTCACATAACCTAATTTTTTGGCCTATCCGAAGCATCTAATTCTAATATAATTTTGAAGTCACTGTATAGGGCTCATGTCAGTTCTAAATAATTATAATCCATGATATTAATGGTTTCGTGGTCTCAGTGGATTTAAATGTTTGTTTATAACTTCTCATAATGTTCTAATCGGTAGGCAAAGCAAATAAGATAAAATTGAATGTCACATTTTAGCATTTAATATAGACTTGTCCAGGAAATATAATTAAAGTAAAAGAAGTAAAGATTTAATCTTTTGCTTTTTGTTTACTTGTAATAGTCTCTAGTCTAGTCTCAATCAATAATAATATCAAATTTTAATTTATATAGTTTTCAGATCAAGTTCAGAGATTTTTTTCTTGTTTACCTGAGTAAAATCAACATTTCCCTTTTCTGAACTTACAAAAATGGGACGACACAGAAATATTGCGCGGGTTCCTTCGACGTCTTTTCACAAGAATAATTGAATAACGTCAGATTGTTAGATTTAGACCTCCAGCATGCTAATGGATGAGGAACAAGATAATACCAGAATATATAGGATGCTCAATTAAAAAACAACTGTGAGAAAAGTGACAACACTATCGAAGATTACAGATACCTGAGGCATCTCGTACCTAAAGATTGAATGGAAGTTTTTTAATACTTTAATTGTTTTATTTGTACCTAGTCGAAATATCAAATCCATTTTTATTATTAAGTTAATAACTAATTTGTAGTCCATGAACTATTTTTATTATAGGATGAAATCCTAACGTCCTAATTTGAATTCAGTAATCTTTGTCTCACTGGCAACATGTTATCCAATAGTTACTGAAACTTAAGATTAACAAACTCCATCGTTAAGAAATTTTTGCAATGTTTTTGGACAAATTGAATTTGACGAGGTAGAGCATTTTTGAACAAAACAAATTAACCTTGAAATTACACTAGAAGGTAGGTTATTAAATTGCTCGCTTTCTTAGACATTATAGTATTGATAGGGCAAAAGCGATGGACCGGTTTCCTGCTTGACTTGGGTCTCGTGTTTTCCTTTCTTTACACCCTGGAAGTGGCAATGGCAATTTTAGTTGATGATGATGATGAGTCTGTTGAAAGATACTAGTTTGTAATAACTCCTTTTACAAACTATTTCTGAAATTTTAAAGAAAGGTAAAATCAAGTCTGTCTGCCCAAAAAAAGTCTCTAGGTTTGTCAAGATTCCCAAAGTGGGGACAAGTACAAGTTTTCTCCGGTTGATCAGTATTATGGAATCTGTTTGGGTATTAATAAATTAATTTTTGTTTTTTTTTAGGCTTCATCTATGGATTTTGAACAACTAAATGTTTTTGGAAAATCTTTATTATTGCACAATAGAATGAGTCCATTCCACCCATTCCTGTCCTAAAATTGTTATTTTTGTTATTTCTAATAATTTTATTTTTAATCTGATACGGCTTTTCTGATTTTTGCTTAGCATTTGGCATTCGAATTTGAACAGCTGGGTTGCTCTTGGAATTGAACAGCATTAGATCAGAAGTTGAATTTTTTTACTTGAAGGTTTAATTCCAAAATTTTTGTATCTTTATATGCTTGATTGTGGTGAGGGCAGAAGGTATATTATTCTGGAAGTTACATTTGTCTAATGATAATACACTTAACCGCAAAATTAACGCACCACTTATACATTTCGATTTATTTTAATTGCTGTCAAAATTATGATTTATTTTGAAAAACATATTAGGAATAGAATACATAAACAGAATTATTTCGATAATAACAATAAATTTGACTTAAATTAATTGTAGAAAAAAAACGAAAATGATAACAAAGTAATGTAAAGGCATCATTATTGTTACGAACACAAAGATAACCTCTTTTCAAACGTTTTTAGTTTATCAATAACTATTGTTACCACCTCTAGATGCTATTGTAACCTGACATCGCCGTGGCGTACTTTCAATTAGAAAGGAATATCTTCCCATATGCAGATAAGACTGTCGCAGCTCGTTTAAGCTGTTAGGTGGTGGATGCTGACTTCTAACCTCGCGTCCTATTATGTTCCAAATATGCTCGATTGGGTTCAGGTCTAGACTACAGGTTGGCCACTCCAGGACTTGAATATTAACATAATTTAAATACTGAGTAACAATATGTAGCCTAGCATTATTCTGCATAAGAACGCATTCATCCTCAATATAAGGTGCAAAAGGTACCAGAAAAGGTTTTAAAATGCCTGTTATGTATCGTTCAGAAGTCAGACGTCAATCATCAACAATAAAAAGCTCCATGCGAGCTGTTAAAGATATTCCATCCCATACCATCGCTGAGCCGCCTTCATATAATGTGGTTTCTCGAATGTTACAAGCGGAATATCTTTCGTTTGGCCTTCTATACACTCTTGGATGGCGATCAGAACTTACAAGGCAAAACCTTGACTCATCTGTAAATAAAGCCCCCAATCATGAATCTCCCAATCCACATGCCTCCTTGCAAAAGCCAATCTGTTTCTTCGGTAGTTTGCAGATAATCCGGGACCAGTAGCTGCTGCCTGAGGTCGTAAATTTCAAGCATGAAGTCTTCTTCTTATGGTATCTTTGCTAACAGCAGTGCCATGAACCTCACTTTGTTGTATTTGGAGACTTTGTGCAGTGGTGAACCATTCCCTAAGTGCCTGCCTTGGCCACGCCGTCTAATGTAACCATTGGTCTCTACAAACGTCTGCAGAACCCTACCTACCGTTGTATGAGACACGCTAAGCCTTCTAGCAAGTTCGTGATTTGTTAGTCCTTCATTGGATAAAGTTACAATTTAAACACATTCATCCCGATTTAAATTTCTTCTAGCACGTTCCATCGCTAACAGATGTATTGCACGAATGACAGTTATCTTATCTATTGATAAAATAATTGAAAAACAATGCCTACTTTTATTTTAAAAGTGAGGGTTACTTACTTGAAAAGCATAGCCCTTATGAAAAGCTGCTATAATTTCGAAATTAAATAAAGAAGGTAGACAAAAACCTACAAATGGCGTAATAATAAACAAATTATTATAATTGATATTAATGAATCGGAAAATACATAATATTTTTTTCAAATAAAACCAAAAATCAGAGTGGTGCGTTAATTTTGCGGTTAAGTGTATTGTTATGAAGACACATAACTAGTTAGTCCTAGAAAAGATATTTATATTGTTTTTGAAATTTTTTTCTGAAGACTTAGCTAGAATAATATCCGCACCCCTCTTTTATGGCTCCATAAACAATTTTTGATGTTAACTAGCAGCATCGATACATTTCCTGCATTTTGGTATACAAATCAATATCTTGTTTCTTCTTTTAATAATGAAGCCTCTGGGAAGACTGAATGTTTTTATTTTCCCGCTTCCGTCTCTCAATTGTATTTTCGTAATAAACTGTAAGTCTTCTTGGAAATGAAAACCATTGTATTGTTATAAATATCAGGAAATCAATTTATCTTGTTTACATCTTTGGAATTTTTTTTATTTTAAAATCTCGATTTATTTTTGTCAGTTTTCGCTGTTTTCTTAGATTTTGCTCTTCCATAAATTCATTAAACGAAATCTTCTAAGACATCTTATTTTCCAATCATCTTTCAGTAATTTTCAGGAAGAAATTCCTTATTATATGATATAAACGCACCAAATAGCGCATGCTCCAAAAATTTATCGCACACTATCCCCGATCTACCAGTATGACTCGTTAAGCTCGCGGCAGTCGCGGAAAGTGAATTAACGGTTGCGGTAGTATAGTATATAACAACTTTTGTTTCTACAGGGTGATAAATCTTACACAAACATGAAAGTTGATTACTTTAAAGAATTAGAGTGCAAAATTAGTGCTATCTTTAACATGAAGACTGAAGAGGTTGTCCGAGGGGTCATGGTTAAATATTTAGATTACTTTTACCCCGTGTAAGTTGTTTTTTCAACACATTTTTTGTTTATTTCAAAACTTGCTGAAATAATTTGGAAATGTTTTTATAAAACAAAATTTAGTGTCAGTCTTCATTCTTAGTAGTTTTACGCTATTTTTTGACAAAAATTGATGAATGTTGATTGTTTATAGTTTTTTCTGTATTTTGATTGTGTACAATTATTGTAGGAGATCAAGGTTAGATTTATTTTAACATCTTCTAGTTTTTTGTATTGTTTTTAAAATCTACTGATAATAACGTTGTTTTTGAAATTGCAATAACAACAAAACCAATTGTTTTGTTTAACAAATAAAAATTGTTATTTAAGTTGAAACTAATTTTGGAAAATCTCAATATTTTTATGTCAATTTCTAGGTTAAGTTTTTTGTTATCTCTGAAGTGTAATTTTGTGGATTTTCATCCCTAATTCTTAAAATTGCAATTTATCTTGAAAATTTGTTGTCTTACCTTTCATAATTTAATAAATAAATATATTATGTGAGATTACATTTTTCAAAACGTTAATCCTAATTTTCTTCTTTTCAGTTAGCTATCCAAAAATAATTTCTATAATGGAATCCTATCAGGCTTTTTATTTTATTAAAATAATTAATTCTATAGTTTCGTGTTTCATCAAATCTGCTTTTGCCGGCACAAATGATAGTAGACGCTATTTCGTGCATATTTCGGCGTTCCAAAAGAAAAATATTTTTCAGGATAATTCTAATAAATGCTCCCCGCAGTGATTATCCTTCTATCTACCCTATTATGTTTTTCGCATTCCTTCAAGAGTTTATCACAAAAAAAAACTTGTGCGACATTTATGAATTTGCATTTTTGTGTGTTTTGTTATTTCGAAGTTTTATTTGGTATTTGTTGTTTCAGTTTTCGAATATGATACATTTGATTTCTGATCTTAATAATAATAATAATGATATGTTTATAATTTCAAGACCTTTGAGTCTCTAGGATCAGAAGGTCGATTAAGTTTTTTCATCACTGTTCGTTTTTTATTTGAAGATTTTTCAACTTTCATAATGAAATTTTATTCTTTATCGATTTATAATCTTTGGAATTTAATTACCTACAATTAGATATTTCAGATCGTAAAACCTTTTGTTCTTGAATATCTTCATTTTCATTCGTAAATTTCGCTTATACAAAAACTTGATAAAGCTAAAATTGGAGAGCTCTCAAAGCTTGTACAAAATGGCTTGACATTCTCCTGTAATTGAATTCTCCAATAGAATCAGGTTATACCTTTTATCCCCTTTAAAAGTATTTCAGTTGTCTGTGAACAGCATCAATTTTCATCCTCTCATAGAAAAGTCACACTTTTATGTTTTCTAACCTAATTTCACGATGAAGATTTTTAAGTGTTCTGTTATTTTTGCTTATTAAATGTGTTTCTTTTCCCGTATTTTCGCAGCTTTTCAATTTTTTTTTGCAGAATTACATACAACCACTAAGCAATTTAATTCTCTTCATTTCAGAATGCAAAGAATGTTTAATCCAAGATGTTCTATCAAAGAATTTAATTGTGGTTTATTTATTACTTATCGTCAGTATTCTGGAAGAATTTACAAAAGAAGCTTTTTTCGTCCGTTAAAATTTCATTTTCAAAGTGCAGTTTATTTTTGAAATGTCTAAGTAAATAACTAAAACTCGTTTAATTTTTTTACCGCTTTTCTTTAAGTAGGTCTGTTGGCCGGCTTTTTTCGTTTTATTTGTTTAGCGACTCGTTTCAACAAACAAATTTTAGTGGGTTGCTTCTCCGTGTCCACTTCCACTTTTAAGGTCAACCTCATCATCATCATCCGTATAACTATAAAAGTTTTCGACATTCAGATTTTATTTTAATCAAGTTTAGTTTTTTTCGAGAAGTAAGTTTGTTTTCGTAACATTGCTGTTTCCTATTTTATGTATCGGTAAGTTTTGCAAAATGTCATTTTTGTTTCGAAAAATGATTTTTTTTACCATAACCTCAAATTCATAAAGAATACGCACATGTAATTGTTATTTAATAGCGATTGTGATTTTTCCAAAAAGGAAATCTTTACAGTGCCCGTTTTGGAAAAATATAAAATTAGATTTTTAAAATCTATAAAGGTATGAAAAGAAATTAATGAAGATTGTAAATAGAAAATAGGCAAGACTGAAGAAAACTTTAGTCGCTATGTTTTTCTGTTCGTAATTATTAGAATTGGCATTTCCATTTTGCTTATTTACTGTTCTAGGTTGATATGTCGCATACGCTCTTTTAAAACATCAATCGAGAGTAATTTTTTTGCTAAATAAAACTTTTCTTGTGCTTCACAAAAATAAAAATGAAATGTAAAGTTTGCCTTTTGCCAACTTAAAAATACTGTTTTGACGATTTGATTAATTTTTCGAAACACTTTGAAATAAATAAAATCAAGATGCGAAATTTATAGTATTTGTTGTTTTAATGAATCTATTAATTTCTCCCGTATGCATTTAAATTATGAATTATAATATTCCGATTAAATTGGATAAATTTGAAATCAAGGTAGTACTTGCTTTTAGTTCAAAATTGCAAGGGAATTTAAATAGAGTTGAGCAAATTAGTTACAGGTGTTTTATGCTTAACCATGCGTGTTATTAAAGGCAAGCAAATTATATTCCAGCTAGTCAAAACATTATTTAAAATTAATTACGGATATATCTGTTAATAAAAATTTGTTTTTCAATCGAGAAATTTCATTTTTTTGGGAATTATTAAAATTAACGAAATGGAAAAATTTGCAGTTGTAATCCTTAAATCTTACAGATCTAAAAACTAATTGCATTAAAAGGTTAAGAGAATTTTTGTCTTTTGAAAATCATGTTTTGTAAGAAAAACAGATTCAGTGCCAAAGCCTGTTTTCATATTATTTATACATATTTGTTGTTAACCGAAGTGATTTTGGAAGGAGACGAATTTCAACAAAAACAATGTTTTACAAATTTCTACCTAAACTTAAAACTTTTCTTTTAATGGTCCTCGTTTATTTCATATATTTATTGGTTTTGACGAAGATATTTTTGCGAAAGGGTTATTTAAGATTATAAACACGGCATATCTGCTCCTCGATGTAATGCGATTGTCGTCACAAATTTTCTAATAAAGAACGTGAGTCAAACTTCGGTCTTCCTGTATTGTCTTGCCAAAAATGCACTTCTATTTGTTTTCGATCTATTTTGATCTTAATCAAACCTTGGTTATGTTCATAAGACGGGGCTTTGGCCCATTTTGTTTTTGGCAAGCTACGTCTTTGATTTGTTGTTAATTTTACAACATTTGACGTAATACTTGCATGTGGGTGTTTGTCAGAGATTTCTCATGTCATATATATAGTACGTATATCTAATCATTTTTCTTTTTTTATTTCAGAGCCGCGAACAACACTTCAGCCGTCATTGATACTAAAATCGAGCAGGCTATGGTGAGTACTTAATTTGTATCTTTACAAATATTTTTCGAGTGCATGCTCTCTGCATATTTTTGCATCCTTGTTGCTGGGCGAACGTAAAATAACCATCCTGTGATTTTTCGATGTTTTTGGCCAGTTTTATGTTATGAACGTTATTGAACTACTCATAGGTCATGGAAACAGGTATATTTTTAAAGCGTTAATGAACGATAGTATAAATTTTGAGTTGTTTGTAATGAAAAATATCTATCTAAAAATACATTTGTTGCTTCAGTATTTAAAATTATTTTAAATCGCAAATATATTTTATTGTCGCAACCTAATTGATAATGAATGACTTATTGTTAGTAGTGTTTTTGCTTGTACGTTATTAGTGGTTTATGTTCATTTAAAAACAAGTTTGATAAGGCCACTAATGCAGAAAAATTGAAATTTGATTAGTAAGTAGTCATTTGTTTTTATTTTTGTGACAAATATACATTAAATTTAATCAAAATCGCTAATATAACTTCAATTGCAGTTAAGGGTAGCTAAAATTAAAGGCACTTTGAAGCCAGCTCTCGTCATGACGTCATGGTTATAATATTTAAATGAACAATCAGACAAATCGGATTTTAAATAGAGCGAATTCTTGTCTTACTCTTATTTTGTTATCGTATAACTAACTGAAGATATTTTGGAAAAAATGCAAACCAGCTGTTTGACGTCAGTAATTTTATTTAGGCTCGTAATCCAAAAGCTTGAAAAGTTAATTTAGGTGCCAAAATAACAAATACCCAAAATTAAGAAGAGGGCTAAAAAAATTTTTGGTAAAAGTATTATAACAATTATAATTCAGTCGAATTCCATATAATTATATTAAACACGTTAAGATATCAGCAAAAGAGCTTTAATGTCCAGGCAGCTTTTCAAAATAAAATCGTCTACTTGTTGAATAAATCTTTTAAGCTCGAAAATAGAAGCTATTTGACAAATAACTTAATCTCCAGTTAAAAGTGTTTGTGAAACTGGGCATAAGTAAATCTCATTATAAATATACTAAAGACACTTGTTTTAATCAATATTCTCATTTGTTTGTTATTAAAATTTAAATTAGAATTTAAATTCCTTTTAACAGCTCTCTATAATTTACCTACCTTATTCTTAGCATGCCGAAAGCAGAAATCTGTTTATTTTTAATGCAAGTCAACTGCTTAATAGAATTTCTTTACTGCAAGGTCGTAATAATTCTTTTTTTCTCTAAATTACCAATTGCTGAATATTATTACAGACTGCTATCTTTGGAGGTGACTGTGGATTGAATCAAATTTAGTTGCATTTTTTTTTAAATTAGGTTTTATATAGACCTTGCACTATTCATTTTTAATCGTTTATTGGTCCAATCGCTTTTTACCAATTTAATCAATGATGAATAATTGTTTGAGTAAAAAAAGTATGTTAGGTTGTTACGAACGTACATTTTATAGTTGACTTGGATCATTTAACTGCATTTAGTACAACTCGATACTTTTGATAACTTTTTCTATTTTTTAATAGTTTCTTGGATATTATTTTTTTTATAAAATATTTTTTAAAATAATGAGGTTTTTAATTTTAACAGTTTAACAGTATTAGGTACCTTGTATTTTAAGTGGCTTGTATTCAAGTTAAGTGGCTGTAGCATAGTGAAATTAATGTTTAAATTACGGCCCAATTAAAACGTATTACAATTTTAAAGTTACATTACAAAGTAGTAAAATTAACAATTTTTTTTACAAATGAGTTACGTCAGTACTTGTCACGTATGTAAACAAACTATCAAAAATTTGATTATATTCTTATCTCGTTTTAAATTAAAAAAGAATACTACATAATATTTTTACAACATAGTGATGTTATTACTTCGTTATATCAGTATTTGTTTTGTACTGAATTGTGTCTATCTAATTTGACCTCTCTACAGCATTATATTTTCTTTTTTTAACCTAATTGATAACTACTTTATGCAATGAACAAAAAAGGTCTTTGTACACTATCGATTTAATGTAAACATATCCAAATTTTATTACAAGACTATTTCTTGTGTATAATTTATTTATTTTAAAAATGGTGTGTATACCCTAAAAATTTATTTATGGAAAGATTCTGTAGGTTATACAAAATACATCGATAAAAATTTTCCTTTTGAATCTAGTTTATAATTATTTAGCAACTGGAAATGTTTTTTATTGATAATACTGATTTCATTAGTTTTAAATAAACAAGTTTAAAATATTTTGATTAACCTGTACAAGATCACCGAATTTTTCCAGTTATTAACTTTTTTCTTTGTAAATTTTTGTGTAAATTCTTGAAGCATTAACCAAAAATTAGTTTACGATGAAAAAATAATTAATGATTAATGTTGAACTGTACTTTTTTTTAAAATTTTGGGGCATAGACGCAATAATTTTTAAAAATTGGTTGCTTAATCAATATTTTTTACTCAAATTAAGAATTTGCACTAGTTAATGGTTTAACTACCGAATTTTATAGTCATTAAATTTTTGAAATGCTAGGTTTATACAATTGAAAATATGCAGCAATCGTTAATATCTTGAAAATAATTGTTTAAAAATTGCATAACATTGCGATAATTTTATTTTCGTTGGTAACAATACAATGCCATTTTGAAAATTTATAACGAGGTTTTATTTGCAACAACAAATTTTATGTGCATTTATGAACTTACGTCTTTTATACTTATTTATTAATGTATACAGTTTATTTAACAACTGGCTATATACAATATAAATAGCAATTTTCAAGAACAGAAATAAGATTAAAATTACCTTTTAAATTTTGTATACTTCCATGATAACTTCTAAGTTATTTATTTTAATTGCCTTGTACCAACTTGCTTTTGTAGTAGTAGTATAAATGTTTATTTTTTGTTAAGATTTTTAAACACAGAAGCTTTTGTTTGCATTTTACAATCTTATTGTTATGCCTTTAATTAAAATTTAATCAAACTTTCGTTATCTCAAATTAGTATTAATTTTACTTACTCCTTTTCTTGTTTTGTTTTGTTTACATGCTTTGCTTTTGATTGATTTTTAGTGAGTCCTTGGATAAACAACATCATATAAGATCCACGAAAAGGATTATATGTCGCACTAGAAATTCATTACGAAAAATCACACAACACACATTCATTGAAATAAAAAACAAAGAGATTACTTGAGAACTCAAAAAATGTAATCAATTTATTTCGTTTAAATGTACATTCTCATGGAGTTCGCAATAATAAATACAATTTACTTAAAAAACATCGATTGTTGCAAATTAATGTTTATTATTGTTTTAGGACCTGGTAAAGAGTCACCTCATGTACACTGTACGTGAGGAGGTAGAAGTCCTCAAAGAACGCATTTCTGAACTTCTTGATCGTATAAACCAGCTGGAAATGGAGAACTCCTTCTTGAAAGCTAATGCTTCTCCAGAAGTTCTTCATGCTTTAACTACCAGACTTCCTCATGGTGATGCACAAGGGAACAAACCTTCCACCACTGGTGCTGATGGAGGAGCAGCCTCCAAATAATTTGTTTTAGTTGCTTGTTTGATTATATTATTTCAAATAATACTTCAGTCTAGATTTCATCACGGTTCTTGACGTGACTTTAACTTTTGCTAGAATTTAGACTGATGTGTTCTTTATTCTCAATATGTTATAAATCAGATACTATAACATCTTTGTATCATAAGAGCCATATTAGTGTTGTGAATATTTGCCAAATTGGCAAAATTGTTTTAATCGAAATTTAAAATATATATTTAACCTTTAAAAATTAAAACTCCGAAATTATAAAAATTAAAAGTGAAGAGAAAGACATTTTCATATCAATTTGAATTTTATCTTCTTGGCAAAAGTATTTGTAAAGTTAAAAACTTGACCAGATAATGTTGCGTTACCTGTTCGTTCAATCACAACACTTTACCAACTAAGAAAAGGGTAGTTAGTATAACCAAAGAAAATTGTTATCATGATTAACTGTTAAGTTTAAGAATATTATTTTAATTTTCTTATAAATATTTAAAGTTCAGATTTATAATTTTTTTTATTTTCAAGTTTAAAGTTTTCGTTTTTCATTTTGAATTTAAAAATTAATATCCTAGCATTATGAAAAAAGTTGGTATCTTATATTTTTAGTATTTATTGTAGTTGTGCCTGTCATATCGAAATAAAGGAAGCAATAACAAATTATATTTCATAAATATAATTTTTGCTAGGTGCTATGAAATGTGATGAGTAGGAATGTAGTGTATGTTTGCTGATATGTTCTAGTCTAGTTCGATATGACACGACACTGGAATTGTTCCTCTGTACATTTAAGTTACTTTCTATTAGATCTGTCGTCTTAATGGCAACTTTATTAGTGGGCCTAAAATGAATAATCTTTCTCCATATGCTTTAGTGTAGTGACTAACCCATTATGGCTGTGCTAATATTATAGTATACTCAGTCATATGTGTGATTATCATTATTATTGTGTCATTATTTTTTTAAGTCTTGGGTTATTCATGCACACATTTGCGTATTTTTGTATTGTGATTTAGAAGTTTAAATATTTGTTTCATTTTTCATTTACTCATTTTGTTCAGAATTGATAGACTTAAAAAAAATTAAGCATTCCATTAAGACTCACATCGTTAGGTATCACAATGTGCTGTTAAAAAGAGTAGCTAAGTTTTCAGTTACACTTAGTACAGTTAAAAAAATATTTTCAAAAAGTACTAGATTTTTCTCTGCAATATCAGGAAATGCTACTCTTCATATCGAGCTTTCATTATCAAGAATACTTAAAAGAATCTTTTTGAAGTATTCTATGATTGTTTATACAACTTCAGTCTGTTCTGTTCATTTTCATTTCATTCTTAACTTGAAATTAGAAAAGTCAATAATTTCAAGTTATAACTTGAGATGTAACTATAACCTTAATTTTATAATTAACCAGTATGAGATTATTGAAATATTGTATATCACTCTACTTTAGTATTCCCTGTAAAGATGTATTTGTTGTATCCTAAATTTTCAGTTCGAGCAGTGATGGTTTTAACAGTGTTGCCAGGAGGCCACTAGTTGGTATTTCTTGTAATTTATTTGTAAATTGTATTTAAAATAACAAAATATCTTGAATTTAGGTTCCTTTATACAGAAGTCTTTAGTTTTTGCATTTTCTTTAGAAGGTAACTAATTTTGTAATTTATAGATAAATTTTGTTTCTCAATACAAATTATGTCTGGAAGAACCTGAGTTGAACATATTTTATCTGTTTAAATAAAATTTATGTGTGAATTATAAGTTTTTACTACTAGTACTCTTCTTGATAATGTTCAAACCACCTCTGAATTTGTATGAGTAAAGTCGTTGAAGTAGACAACGTTAACAATTAATTTATCATTATCAATTTCAAAAGTTTCTTTTTACAAAAATATTTAACTTTAGGTATTAAGCTTAATTTGAAAAACACAAAAAAGGCAGATAGAGAAAGTTAAACTGCAAAACTTTGTCAGTAATCAATCTAAAATGGGAAGTTCAATCGAGGATAAGCTAGCACATTGTCATATTTTTCATGCAAATATTCATTCCAAGCACTCGTGTGATGTCAAAAATCCTCTGCACTTCCCTACATTTTTCAAGATTGATGAAACTTTCAATTTTATTGCAAAAGAACAAATTTACTTTTGTTAAAAGTCTTGTTAACTCACCGCATTAAAATTTCAAAAACATGAGTTAACTCTTATGGTTAAATTAAGGTTATGGTTAATGGAATTTTTTAAAAATATTAGAAAGTTGTATAAACGGTTTATTATTATTATTATTATTATTATTATTATTATTATTAATATTATAATTATTATAATTATTATTATTATATTATTTGAATTTTATATTATATCGTAGTATTTGACTGAATTTTCTTTAGTATTATAAAGTTATTTGTTATGACTAGTTTTTTGTAGTTTAATTAAAGATTGTTTATTTTGTGAAAATTCTAAAAACATTGAGGAGATAATATGTATTTACTTATTGTTAGTTAAAGTCTTGAAAGATGATACTTGGAAAGAAAATTTAAGTTTAATTAAACTCACAGAAAGCTAATCATTATTGCCATTATTACCCCTAAGGGTTATCATATCGAAATGTTGTGCCATGTCTATGGTACATTAAGGGTGTTGTGTTTTGAAAAATAGGCAGCTGAATTATTACAACAATCATCAATTTGATGCATAATTTTGTGTTCATTTGCATTTCATATATTAGTTAATGAAATATATTTCCATCATCATTAATACCTAAAAGCTCCTACTAACGTCATTAAGCGAATAATTATAAAGAGGTGTTGAATAAATCAAATGTAAGTTGATTGTTTTGTAATTATTAAGAATTACAAGCTATGAAATGGAAAATATTACAAATAATACTCAAATACAAGGATGCATAACTTAAATTTAGAAACTGAGATCTCTTTATATAATTCGTTTGATGCTAATACCCTTAATTGTACCTCGTCCATTGATTTGTAATAACCTGTGCCATGTTAACAGGTAATGGTTAGGTGCTGTGCTGGAATTCTATCGGGGTAGTTATTGACTTACTAGAAATACCCTTTGTTTGACGTTCGTTCCTTTATCAGAATAAAGTTTTCCAGTATAAAGTTTGTGTTTTTATTTATAATTTAAATATCTTTCTTAAGACTTAAAGAGTTATTAATCAGTTAATGAAATCTTTACCTTTCTTTGCCAAAAGAGTTGGAAATATGTAATGTGAAGAAAATTGGAACTTCTACAAAATTTTAGCTTACAAATGATTGTTATTAATTGTTTAATAAATGTCGTAGTTTATTTCTATTGTTAAGTTATTTACGTTGGTAAGTATCAAGTAGAATATGGAATGCAGAAAATAGTGTTTATCATAAAAATAATAGTACAAATAATAAATATAACTGGAATAGAAAAAAGATTATTATGTACTAAGTGCTATGGTCTCATCAGGGAAGTTGCAGAATGAAGTCGCCATAGGTCAAGGCTTTAGTTAGGTCAGTAGTCGGTGGTACTTTTTTCAAAACACGTTTTGAATAATGATAATTGTTTTTGATAAAATTAAGCAAGTTTAACTGGTTGTTGAGGAAATATATAACATAATTCGAAAATTATAGCTGTTTGAAATCCCATACGGTAGTAAGGTATATTATCTTTGGCTGTGTTCTGTTCTTAGTTAGGCCTCTGTTTTTATCCCGTGGATGGAAGCAGAGTTTTGAGCAGCCAGTCTCCCTCATTTTTTGATTCTCCAGACTTAATTATAAGAAGGGTGAAGATGTGACTAGTGATAGTAATACTTTATTCATTCCAACTAAACCCCTGCGTATAAAATAATTTGTATTGTAAGAAACCAATATTTAATAATAATATAATAATACTTTTGGAAATAAACACCAAGAAGAGTTTCATGTGTCTCAAGCTTGTGAAAGAGCACTTCTTAAAGAAAGAGTTAAGTCTATAACAGTGTAATGACATCTAAACAGTAAAGGAGGAACACAAACAGTTTCTTATAGGAATTACTTATAATTATGATAATAAGTAGCTTCCTGTGCGATTTAAACATCTGTACTTCTAAGAAATTATAATTTCTCATTTTTAAGTTTTATATCATCTTGTTAATACATTTTAAAGGTTTATTTAGTAGCTTGAAACACACTAATTCTTTTAAAAATGTATGGAATCATTTGAATCTGAAGATTAAAAAACAACCCTAACAAGAAGAATAAATGTCTTATAAATTCGGCTTTAAAAGCTTACAAAATTAAAAATATAAACGCAGGTATTAAGAATTATTTTCTAGTTAAAAATCTGAACGTCAATTATGGACCCTAAGTAGAAGTTTGAGTGATCAAAGCTTTGAAAAGACCCCTCTGACAGCTTAGAACTTAGAGGTAATCCTCTTTTGTTCAGGAGCAGTAATCAGGCTTACGCACTGCCAGCATCTATGATTATGCGCTGCTAGTAATCGCTTGCTTGCTCCTGGACGACTATATTGATAACTTTTTAATACTGTATCTATCACAGATTTGAAAAACGTCCTACTTTTCTCTATATAAACATCAATTCCGACGCAACAATTTATATCTAGCCTCAAATACAAACGGCAGCAAAAACAAAAGAGCTTTTAGAATGATGCGTTATGGTTGCTATCAACCGTTTAGGAACTATATGATTCAAATGCTTCCGCTTGCTGACTTCTTCTAAACGCAAGCAATCCTCGTGTTCAGGAATAAGCAGCAATATTAGCAGCGCTGTCAGTGCAAGGTTCCTGAACGATCAATAGCTAACATCAGTTTCCATAAAGGTAAAAGCAGCACGTTTTCTTCGATGTTGGATGCATTCCGGCTTCGAGTGCGAAGCGAGGCAGTCGACCCGGTCTGCAGCGCGAGCGGTGACGCATCGGTGACGAAGAGTACGGGCTCAACCACAAACGCGGTAGTTGGGGAGCTACCGCCAACCCACCCTCCAGAGTCTGTGTTTGGGGGGCACAGGCCTGGCCCACATCCACCACCAACGGGGCGACTCGAGGTCGCATCGCTGCATCAACCCAACCGACCGTCGGTCTCCAGGAATTGAGGGGGCTTGAAGACCGCGACCGCCACAAACCCAATCATACCCAAGATGCAGTAGATGGATCAACGGCCGCTCCACCACCAACCGGCGTCTGCGTAGGGGTGCGTAGGCCCGGCCATCATCACCACACATCTCAGCCTCACCCGATCGGCCCGGTAGCTACCCGGGCCGTGATTACCAAATTCCATTCCTACCCAAACCCTCGAGCCCGGGGCTCCTCGAGGTACCTACTCCACGACGCCCGGAAATTCTTCGTCTATCCGTCACGCTTCCCGTCAAATCCGTTCCCTCCAACCATTTCCCGCCAAATCCGTCCCGCCTAATAATTCCCGCCAATAATCACCACACCCATTCCAACCACCACACTGTTCTCACTGGGTTTTCCGTGGTTTCCCCAGTGGTTAAGGCAAATGCCGGAACAGTTTTGCACTTCCACGGCACACTATACTCACCTAGACACCACACACCACTACACTAACATATACACACTCTCACACTTCTCATTACACAATTCCAACACCGTTCTGAAAAGAACCGTCGCGTCGAACTCCTCGTCGTCTCTGTGTGACGGCTCGCTGGCCGTCCTTGGGTACACCATCCAACCTGGGTCATCGACACCATCACCTGCGCGGATTATGGAGAACCTGCTTCCGGCCTGCACCACCTTCGCCACCAGACCATCATCACCGTGGACTGCGGGCGTGCGGACTGCTTGGTGCCCGACATGTTGGCGTGCACGACAGGAGTTACCCAACCATTTTCCAACTCACCAGCCATAGAGAGATTAAGTTCTCTAAATGGCAGCCACCTACGGTGGCATTTATTCATTGATCCTCCTCGATGTTGGCAACGCAAAAACCTGATTACTTTTCCAGAACACAACATTAGCACTAAGGCGGGGATGCACAGTGTATTCGGGTAGGTTCACAGTCTAAGGGATATAATTACGTGACCCGTTACGGCCACAGATGTTATTGCTCTGCCATATTGATGTCATTTGTTTTATCCATTTTTTGGTAAGAAGTACTGTAGTTCATTTAAATTTCAGTGGATGCAATCCTTGTGTTCAAGAGCAGTAATCACGATGACGCGATGCCAATGAAAGAGCTCCTGATTGGTTCACACGATAATTTACCAATAGGAACTTTTTCATTGGCATTGCGTCATTGTAATTACTGCTTCTGGACATAAGCAATATGTACGTTATATTTAAGATATTACATTTGCTTGGGAATTCAGCCAAATTACTAAATAATCTCCCCCTCTCCAACATACAAATAAGACACAATAGGTAGTTCAAAATTTTTATTTTTCAGTGTGCTGCAGTAGTAACACAAAATTTAAGCAATTCATGTTTATGAAACTTCTTTTGCCAGTTTGTCTTCATTTAGGCTTGCCAAATGTATTCCTTTATGGGATGCAATATCCTATTTCTTGATTCTAAATATTCTGTGTATGATACATGTAACATCCTAAGTATTATATGTGGTGTGTTTCTTCAGATTTCAATAATAAGTGGGTATCAAAGTACCCCTTTCTCTAAATTAACATTTAGCTATCCTAACTTCTTTCGAACACTTAAAATGAATGAAAACAAGTGCAGCTCAACAATACCTCGACGAGGCTTGTATCCAAGAACAGTAATTATAATTACGTATTGCGTCAGCAAAGAAAGTGCCTTCAAAACTGCTGCCTTTGCGTTTACAAACATTGACGTTTACTATGATCATCCAAGAACTTTTTACTGAAAGCGCTGCTTGCTCCTGGACACAGGGAATCTTATAGGGCTTGGGCATTACGTGGCTGCCTGAAGAAAACAATTAACCCAACCTGTATTTTCTGTGGTAAACAATTTCTAAGGTATTAAAGTTTATTGAAAATTTCCAAGTTAAAAATACCGCATGAATACAAAACCGAGCAACTCCCAGAGCTTGCTATCTTGACATGTACTGCGCAAGCAGCGTAGTATGGTCGTCTACCTGCAACTACCGACAACTTGAGATGTTCTTTTAAAACGTCCGCACTTAATTCCTAAAACGCGCATAAAAATGTAAAAGCGTGGTTAACTGTCAGAACTGCTATAATGTAAATGTGCAGAGACAAAAAATGGGAACATTAGGGAGTGAAATATCTGACTCTTATTTAATCTTATTTCTGTATATGAAGACATTTGTTTTTGCACCCGAACATTACTTTTGACTCCGTCGGAGTCTCAAATTGACACGGGTAAGTCCCTCCGGAACACATTTGGACGAACGTTTTTGACAAATTAGTGAACAGAAACATTTTTAAAGAATATTACAATACTGGCAAACAGTCTCTATTTTTTTAAATAAAATTGCCGCTGCGTCCTGGTGTGCATAAAAAGTTGCTACAGCGCATTTTTTAATTATAGAATGCAGAGTAGACCATGACTCATAATTTCTATAACAGTGTATATGACATTGATTCTTAATTTTACAAGGTTACCAGGTCATCACTTTGCATATTTTTTGTACATTTTAAAAATGAACTTAAACCACAACTTACTCTAAATTTTTAAAGTAAAATAAATGCACTGTATTTCTATGACAAGTCGCTAAAATCGGCAACACTGGTTGGTTGATGAAGTTAAACGACGCATATTGCACACTTCAAACTTGACACACCGCACATTCCCACACAACTGTGAATATTTCCTTAGATACAAAATTCATCGAATCTAAATTTCAAACAACCAAGATTCTAATTCAGTTAGCATCCAGTCCAATTATTTATTGCAACATTTATTATTACTCTGACCAACGCTTAATAACAAAAATATCGGAGACTGGAGATGATACTTAAAGCAGGAGATTCCAACCAAAAACCTGAGATATGGCAATCTTAATTATTTGATTTTTTCATTAGTAAAGTACCACCGCCTGAGTACTACAGGTTCAAATCTGTTCAAAAATAAACAATGTTGATAGGGTATAAAACAGAAGCATTTTAAATTTGTCTGAAGTTGAAAAAAATAAACTTTTTAATTACAAACTACAAATGGGAAAATTTTGTTTTCAAATAACTAGAAAAAAAAGTTGGTTATAAGTGTATTAGTATTATGGTGTTACTGTTAGATGTACAAATTATGAAGTGTTTCTTTTCACTTTTCATATCTGATGATAGTACGTAACACTTTCAAACAATATACCCTTAAGGTAATCGTATGTAGTCATCACTCATCACATGTCTACACCCCGCATCTTTCGATGGTCAATGCATATACATAATATGATAAATAAAACACTGAACGTTCTAGAAGTCAAGTTCTCTTTATGCATTCAATTAATTTAATTGCCCTTTCAGGTGCAATTGTCTTTTTGCAATTAATTAGTAATTTAGTATAGATACAATCTTTTATTAGTTATTTATCCAATTATCACTTTATTTCTTATTAAGATTAGGTAATATTATCAGTAAAGAAAGCAAAGAGAAAAAAAGATCCAGATATACAGACAGAGAGTTCTATTATAAAGCAAATTTAGATATAATCTATCTCTTTATTAAATATAAGATGAAAAATAGTTTTGTACGTAATGCCAAGAGTAACTTATATTACATACAGGTTCTCTACTTGATAAATTTGAAGATAAATAATTATTACATTTATTCTTCTTGTTATTTATTCCAAATAAAACTTTTTTTATTACCGTGGGCTTCTTTAATTTTAGCTTTATTTACATAGAAACAGTAGCAAGTAACAATAGTAATTTCCAAAAATACTGTTATTTATTAGAAACGTCAAACCTACAGCTCGTACATAATAGGCACATACTGCACAGTAGGGAAAATCAAAATTGTTAACAATAACTGAACTACTTTACTGGCACGTACTACACAAACCTGTGTAATCCACACACAGTTATTAGCATGAAAGTATGTAAAGTATGTAATAACAAGCATTTATCGAATGATGTAAAGTTACGCATTGAACAGACCTAACTGCAAAACAAGGGAAATGACATGAATAATTAAAAAATAAACTCTAGGGATATCAGCATCACTTTTTATAGATATTCACAACATTAGTTTCCAGTCCTCTAGAGGTAATAACTGTTTTATTTTGAACTGGAATAGCAAATTCTTCCTGCAATAAATATTACAATTAATAAATTTTTATTGATGCCTATTATATTTATTACATACATAGTCTCCGTTTTTCAGAGGAACTAAAAGGTTCAACTCTGATGATTTTGTGCTAATCACTTCCACCTTCAAAGATCTACGACTCAAGTACATTTGACAACCATCCGTTTTATCAACCACTATAGAAGAAACTTTGCCCATTACCTACAATTTCAAAATATTAAATGTACATGCCTGCATGTCAAAGCAACAAATTTCAAGGTTTGGTTACCTGCATTTGTACCGACTGACAATTAACAAATTGGATACAAGATATAAGAGAATCAAACACAATGGAAGTTTTGCTACAAGAATCAAGAGTAATACAATTGATTTTTCCTTTTATCACAATTGTTGAGTCAATACATTTAAACAAATATGCTGCATTATTTATCTCAGTATTCTCAATAGTAAGGTTGTGCTGTCCTCTTTGATACTCCTATAAAATATTAGTATACAAAATCAGCAGATTGTGAGTACAATTACACTTACAATTAACCATTTGTTGCCAGTTTTAACAAACACAGGTGATTTATCCTTTGGTGTTATGGTTATAACTGGATTAGATTTAATTATTGATGTGGAAGCCTCAGATGATGCTGAAATTCCCATAATTTGAGGTAAACTTCTACAAGCTTCCAAGTCTTCATTTATTTTTCTTAGTTCTGTTGTTAATATTCAATATGATTATAATAATATTTACTAAATATAAAACATACTCTTATTAATCTTTTGGATCTGCTTGATTTCTGGAGATAGGGTAGGACGTTTCTTGCGAGATTCTAGACCAACAGTATCGCTTAATTCAATGGCAGGAGACAATACTGGAGGATATTCTGAATAAGATGACTGTTCTGGATACTTCTCCAAAAGAGGACACTCTAAAGGAGGAGGAATTGACATATCCACAAAATCGGATTGTGAACTTTCTAACGAAGAAGTTGGCATTCCACCCCATTTTAATCCAGCAGGATGATATTGCTTTACGTATTCCTATACAAAAGAAAATGAATTAATAAATCTATGTGAAAATAGAAGAAACAGTAATGCTAGAGCAGTACTAATAAATCTGTTAATGTTTGTAGCCACACAGCAGTCCAGTCAACATGTATGTTATCTTTCTGCTTCCAATCGTTTAAAATTTGGTTGGTATAATGCTGGACACTATTAATTATTTCCATCAGAAAAGGGATAGGAGCAGGAATCTGTAACAGTTTATTACATATTTTGTGAAGTTTAAAACAAAAATTGCTAGTGTATTTGAATAATAATGCATACCAATGCAGTCCATCCTAAAGCAGTAACACCTTCGCTTATAGCAGATAAATGATTCAAGTAAGGAGAGTTATGATTTTTATTCTTGATATCTTGTACTATTGTAATGCAACTACCTGTTGGTTGAACCAAAGTCAATATTTCTTCTGATGAGGGGGCCTCTGAACAACTAGCTTGTATCAAATGTTGTAACTGAGTTTGAAAAGCTTGAGTAACGAGGGCACTTTGAATAGCCACATCCCCACCTATCTGTTGAGAAAATAGATGATATCTAGCAAGAGGGCCATGTATTATATGTAAAAAATTGGCTACACTCATTTTGCAGACTTTTGCTAAAACTTAAAATTATAAAATTGTACTAAAGAAAACCTGTCAAATTAATGTTACTACTCACATTTTCCTTTGATTGTTTTTCAAATAGTTAATAAGTGAATCCCAGATGTGGTATTCCTACAGTTAATTTATTTGCGATAGCAAAAAAAATGTATTAGTTACTTTTCATAAATTGATATTTATTTAGCGTTACAGTAGTGATGTTATACGTATAACACGTACACGGCGTATGAAAAGCGATGACCGAAAACAAAAACCGTTGTATAAACATTTAAAATGAAAGTAACTTTTTATTAGTTATTTTAGATCATGTGATCATTCTGAGTACTGTGATTGGTTATTTAGTGTATTCCTAAATATTGAAAATATTTGACATTTTAAGCACCAAATTCAAAAGATTTCTTTAATTTCTACAAGAATACGCAAGGAAATAAAATTAAAACAGAACTGACTAATATTATTTTATACTCTTTTTTGTATTTTAATTAATTCTAAAATAATTTTGATGAGTAACGTGAACGGAGAGATTTGGATTTTTAGGAGCAAGTTTCAAATTTTCCGTTACTCTCTTATTGTGTTTATTAGAAACAATAGCAATTTGTTTATGTAAAAATGAGGCAAAAATAACGTTCACTCGAAATTACATAATACAAATATTTAGATCTAAAATAGGGACCGCGATAATTGATGCAGAAAAATTGTGAATTTTGCATCTTCCTCAGGGGACTCAAAAAATAACTAACCTTTAAATCTACAAATCAATTATATTTCTTAACATGAATTAGATTTTAAGTAACCTAAATGTAATGTATTTTATTCATTAGATTAAATTTATAAATAAATTAGAAAATTCTATAACGTATTAAAGGTCCGTCTGGCAACAGCGCTTGACCGCGGTATAAATTTTATTCAGTGAACGTGGCTCGTGCGACTGCGCCATATACATAAAATGTGATTTAAAATAGGTATAATAAACCTACATTTATACAAAGTTTTTACAACTTTTCTCACACACTATTTATTTTAGAAAAAAGAAACTTTCCTGTATTTTTCTTCTATTTGGTTTATATTCCAACTTTTAATAGAAAAATGACTTAACGTTGCAAGAATGGGATGTCACGGCAAATTAATATTATTTATATATTTATAGCTAAAAATAGAAACTATTTAATAAAACTAAAACACAAAATAATTTATAATTTTAGATTTAGTGTAAATGTTTTACTACCGCCAGTATTGTTTAGTATCAATGTTGCATTAATGGGAAGTTTGGGAACGAACTATTAAGAAGAACGATTTTTCCAAAGAACTAGTTCACATAGCTGAAACAAAAACTGCTGTCATTCATACCAACTACGGAATAATTAATTGTTTAGACATAATCCATGTTTATTAATCATAAATGAATCTTTACATGCTTTAAACGAACATTAATTTATAGGTTATAGATACGATCCAAAACTTTCTGGTTACCAATCATACATCTTTCATAATTCGAAGGAGAGAGGATGATTCGTAATCATGTTCATCTTAAACAGGGTTCAAAACTATGAATGTACATCCACGTTATGAATCATGATCATTCGATTAGTAAACAATGGCACAAACGAAAGCAGCAAAATCTAGTTTGTTAGTCTTCATATTTATTATTACTGTGCATTGTCTGTTATTCGTGATCGGTAAAACCAATAAAACTCGTAAGAAACTACTGGCCAAATACGAAAAAATGAATCAAGTAGTTCGTTCGAACTAGTTCAATGAGCACGAACTAGTTCTGTGGTGAGTTGCGGTACGCTCGGTGTGGTTGTTCTTGCACCAGAAGCTACGGTGGAACCGATGGAGAACTGGAAACTGGACCGACGACGGAGCCGACCCGCAGGTTCCTCCACAATTCTCTCCGGACCGACCAGGCCCGACATATGTAGTGGAGAGTTTAGTCAAAAGTTTGCTATCAAACCCATCTCTATCCTCAACCCCGTGCAGCGTTCGCCCTACAAGATTACCAAATTCCATTCAGTCTGAAAAGACATTATGCTTACAATGGCCTCTGCTGCAGTAGAAATTATGATTTGGCCTTGAATTATTATGCCCATCACCGCTGAACGCTGCCAATTTAAAACACGTTTAGGCGTTACTAACAGAGGTCCTTAGCTTTTTTTATTACTTTATTGTGCCGGTATCGTAATTTTATAATAAATAAATCTTTATTTATTCTATGACATAAATATACATATCGTAGAATAGGAAGGAATTCAGCGGTTGCTGGTTTTCCGTCCTCCCTCCACGAGCGGTGAGTTTCAGATGTGAGCGCGTCATTCATTTAAGTAAAGAACCTATCAATTTTATCCGTACCACCTGTAAAGAGTACAGCGAGTTAGCGAGAATGACTTCCCACCACGACAAACTTTTTGTACAGAGTTATTAGAAACATGCGCCGCCGATCCCCTCTTTTTGTCATTTGTGCTCTTTGCAGATTAAGCTGGCTTTACAAGAGCCTGGTATCGTCAATTTCCACAATTTACATCGGTGACAAGAAGATAACCCTCATGTCATTATCCAGTCCAGGTATCAACAACAGTTGTATGGACAGGAATTATCAACGACTTTCTGTTCAGAATTATCGGTATTTTTTAGAAAATGACCTACTAGATTTGCTGTAAGCTGTTCCACTAGATGTTAGAGGACGCATGTGGTTCATGCATGACGGTGCACCGACCTACTTCAGTCTCATGGCACGTTAATTTTTAACCGCAGTATATTCTGAAAAATTAGTCTTGCAGGACCTGTAGCGTGGCCTGGACGATCTCCCAATCTAGATTCTCTCGATTATTACTTATGGGGACATTTAAAATCTACGGTGTATTCTACTCCAGTTCAAGATATTGAAGCTCTTTGACAGAGAGTGAAAGATGTATGCCAGCAAATTCGGAACACACCAAGATTTTTTGAGCGCGTGAGGCAGCCCATGATCCAAAAAGCTCAGATGCTTGTTGCTGCCCATGGAGATCATTTTAAACATTTATTATGATTTCAATTTAATTCGTCTTCTGTTATCTTTTTAAATAAAAAATTAAAAAACTCCAAGTAGCTGTAAATTAGTAATGAACCACTTTAGGACATATTTATATAAACTTTCTTCCTTATTTGCAAACGTAGAAGCTGCTTGCATATAGTCAGTCCACCATTTTTGTTATACCCTATATATCATCGGATTGCAAAAACTTATCTTGACTTTTCGCCAGTCCATGATGGAAAAAAGATTGAGAAGTACTGTATTAGAAAGAAGTAAACAACACATAATAGATTTTTAGGAAGCAATTTAATAATGAAATACAAGGAATGTTTAAAACAACCGAATATCTCTATGTATTGTAAAGTTTCTACATTGGCAACGCTGTTCTAGTGTTGTTTTCGAGGTCAGGATGTCACAACAGGCGCTCTTTTTTAAAATCCTCATTTCAGCAATCTTATGCTTTTCTTTGAGGATTTTTTCTACTAGGTTAATGTTTTTGAAACATTCTGTCTGAAAAACATGAGCAGATAATCAACCTCTCAACTTTGAAAAGGTTACAACTATTGGGTCGCAAATTTTGATGGGTTTTTGTCATGTCAGGTGGTTCTATAACGGAGGTTCTGTACTGCGATCATTATGCCTTTGCACTCTCCAGTTGATGCAATGCTTTTAAAGAAGTCTCGTGTCTTCAATAAAGCTGACTTCCCTTGTCCACATCTTTCTGGTTGAACCTACTTAACCTGAGGATGAGATGTCTACTGATAGCATGTGCTTCGCAGTGAATTTGTTTTTCAATCTCCTCATCGCACCCCTTACTCATAAGTTTTTATGTAATCTCAGTGGCGGAGAGAAGCTAATCTTATTGATAATGCCTCATTACTACTCTTGTTGGTAGTTTATTAACAATTTAATATGTACTTATTCTGGATAAGTGTGAAGTACATAAGGAAAATTGTAGATTATTTCTAGTTTTATAAAAGGCTTGTTCTTCCTATCATTTGTCTGAAGGTTAGCTTGCAGGTTTTTTGCTTCATTAGTCTTACTCTATTGTTTGTCTTCCAGTTTAGTACAAGATCTAAATCTACTTTACAGGATCTTAATGACCTGGTGTGACATGTGGCTGTTAGTGTGAATATAAAGATTCTCTTACCATCTGTTTTTTTCCAATAGTTGTTACGCATAGCATATATGCTTGCTTTTGCTAGACCAAGTCTTTTTAAAAAAGGAAATAACAGGAAATAATTAATATAATTTATTTGCAGTATCACTCGCTTACAATCCTTCTTGTTTAATATATCAAGTTATTTGAGAAAAGGAACAATAACACAAGATTTCTACTTTTAATGTAAACATTACACTGATAACTTAAAAACAAAATGCTTATTGTATAATACAAAAATATAAAACAGATATCTAAAAATCAAAACTGCTCATGCCCTTACCTACATTAAAGAAAAAAGATAAAAGACAGTAAAGTTATTACAGTAAGAGAGGAATTTAAATACCATAAACACTAACATTAATAAGTAACTGAAAATTAATTTTCAGTTTAATATACACTACTTAAATTCATATTCTTAAGCTATCTAAACTGTAATTATAAAAGTAAAATAAATAAAAATGAGTCGAGGGCTTTACATGATGCAAGTTGCAAATGTAAAGTTCAAAGTTAACGTTTTCGAAGATGCTTAGCCTTCCTTAATAATCTTGAAGAAAGGAAAGGCGTTCCAGGAGGTGGGGGAGGAGGAGGAAGTGATGAACTAGCTGAATTAGTTACAACTGATAATACTTCATTTGTTTCAGTTGTAATTTCACCACCCCACACAAGTCCCTTTGAATGATGTTTATTTATATAAGCCTAATAAATAAAACATTGTTTACTAATCTGTAGAGAAAAAAATATTTAAATGAAACAGTACCTGTAATTTAAATAAAGTTCGAAACCAAGTTTTAATCCAATTAATATGTAGCATATCCTTGTCATCATTCATTTCTAAAATTCTTCGAGTGTAATAATATTTGCCTTTAATCATTTCTTTTACATAGAGTGTAGGGTTAGCGTGCTGTAAAATTTAAAGTTAAATAACAATACATTTAATAGCATATTATTTAACGAGCATGTAATAGATTATTTTACATTTACATTACATATTAATCAAATGCGATACTTTATCTACAACTGTTAAAAAAAAAAACAAATTTAGGGGTGTTGAATAATGGGCTCACATATTCAACAGTCGTAGATAAACTAAGTTTAATCTGTGAGATGGATACCATAGTAACCCATTGTAAAGCAAAAATTGTTTCGCTTATAACGAGGAGATGTTCTGAATATCGACAATCTTGATTGGTCTGTTGATAATTCAAAGCTGCAAGGATCACTTGATAAGTGGGCATAAATAACTCTTCCTGTTCAGCTTCGGTGGGCATCTTCGATTTATTAGCATGTTTCAAGTATTCTAATTGAGCTTCAAAGGCCCTTTGAACATAATTACTATGCTCTGCCACTTCATCATCAATTATTTTAGAAGCGTTAAGGTATGCCAATAACGGCCCTTTTAAGATCTTCTCAAAGTCGGTAACACTCATATTCAATAATTCTATAATGATAGAAAGCACTGTTAGATCTTAGGAAATAAACTGTATAATGATTGTGACTGAAAACAAAATTTATTCTGAAGAATGTTGTTACTTACTTTAATGCGCGAAAAGACTTCTATATAATGGTACCTATACAATTTGCAACACTTCTAAAAAATTATCGAGGAATGAACGGCGGGTAAAATCTGTAGTTGACAGCTGAACTTTGGCGTTCTTCGCTTTCAGAAAGCCAGTAGAACACTTGATAGCAATATAATAGAAGTAGTAATTATTTTATAAAATAGTGGTATTATATAAAAAGAGATCAACGCCACCTAGGGTTTCACACAATAATTATAAAGGTAGAAGGAATTATCGAAAGATTTCTCACGACATGTATGTTCTGTGATTGGTTATAACTTATAACAATAAGTCACGTGACTAGTACATTCACGTTCATAGTGGCGATAAACCGTTTTGATGTGGAATATTTGAGTACAAACTTGTACAGAAAAACAATTTACAAAAGCGCATTAGTGTTCATAGTGGCGAGAAATCGTTCCAACGTTACATATGTGCCTGCAAATCCCTTAGATCCATGTTGATATTTAATGACTGAAAACCCAAAATTCATATGCTTATCTATTCCTAAAGGCGGAATGACATTAGCTTTGTTTGGTATGTTGCACTAGTGTACACTATTGCACACTTTTCTGCAGAAATCGCGTTTGGTATGTTAAGTGCAAGTGAACTGAAACTGTTTGGTATGTTAGGGTAGTGCAGTTTTTGCTGTACGGACTGCACCAAAGCTTGAGAAAGTGCAGTGAGTGCAACCAATGAGAGTATGCGCAGTATTCAATTTATTTGATTTTTCAAGGGTGTCAGAACCAAAACGTCAGAAGGTACCTAATCTCTATTCTCATTACTTTAAACGCGAATTCAAAACAACAAATAAAAACAAGTAAAATGAACGCTGAAAATTCAAATAGGATTTTGCATGTTACGAAACTGTTTACAGATCAGGTATACAATTTGCAGCTTTTTTTGCACCGAAAGCGTTTATTAAATTTCGATGCACTGATTTACACTGGTTACACTTGCGCCCCTACACTCGTTACACCTACACTTTTTCGAACTATTATACCAAGCAAAGCTATTTTCCAATTTTAATCCATTTTTCGCTATAAATTAGAACCTAGACGTCTAAGACGGTTCCTTATTATGTGAAAGACCATCCTCTTCTCACCCTAAAAACTGCTAAAAACTAGAGTGACAAACTAGATCCGGACCTATTTTGATGCTAAATTCTATCCTAGACTTGCGCTCTAAACGACGTTTCAACATTACGAACTGTTGACAATGCTGAAATAATTTTTTATCTTTTTTATTCAACATTGTGACGCATAAACAAACAAATAGCAATTAGTTGTGAACACATGCTTTTTATAAAAGCTGAGATATAAATTGAAGTTAAGGTAAACAAAATGTAAAACTTTGCAGGTTGGTGTGGTAGCGCTGTTCAAGGAACTTGTGAAAATTAACCTCGATAAACTTCATGGTAAATGGCCAAAACTTGGTAGAATTTTTATAGGTTATAGTAAAGGTTAGTGATAATATTTTTAATTTTTCTTACAGATATTTTAATAAAATGCAGCTGTAAATAAAAGAATGGAAAAATTACTTCTACAAACATATATAACTCTAATTAACTCCTAAGACAATCTTTCTCCTGAAGATGACATACTTTGTCGAAACCGGTTGAGAAATATAAATTATTACATCACCTTAAAGAAGTACCTTTATTTCTTATCTAATTAAATCACCTTAAGCAATGGATCCACACCATAAGACTTTTATATTCATGTTTTGGTATGCGCACTTTGCTCTCGAAGGTTATCATCTCATTTTATTAATTACATGGTGTATAAAAAAATATTTTGCTCGTACTCTACGGAGCGGGAAAATCTCTTTTTGCTCTCCAAGACTGACAGTAATAATACAATCTCTTTTTAAAATTATTTAAAAAGTTAAAAAGTATATCCCAGTTTTGTTGGTCATATTCATATTTCAAACCTTCATTCAAGGTAACTTCCCCTACCTTTCCTGTCTATAGAATATAAGAACCAAGGTCGTTTATCGTCGCGAGGCCAACGTTCTTAAGGGTTCTAACCTTACATTATTGATAACCTCTAAGAAAGAACACAAAAAATCCTACAAAAATGAAATTTCTACCTCCAAAACATGCATTTTATAAGTGCTGCTTTACACGATAACAAACTTTTTATAGAAATGATGAACAAATGTGATACGTAATTTTTTATGATAAAAATTCTGTATTTATAAAACATCATATATGACACGTCATAACAAATTTATAAGAAAATATGAGTAAATAGCAACTGCGCGTAATATCTGACCTTGCTGTTGATTGACAAATAAAATTTAAAAGTCTTCTAACCTCAAATTAAATAGTGTGTTTGTTTCTTATTTGTTCTGATAAAAATGCGTGCTACAGAAATCATGCTGCTACTGTGTGTGCTATAATTTTATTAACAAATTTCGATCAAATACTCTTGAATTTAACCTCAAACTTAGTGGTTGTTTTGCGCCGATGCAGTGCGCCGGTCTCGTAACAAATTTATGAGTACTTAGAACCTGTTTTAAAAAAATTGTTATGAAGCAAATTAGATACCAAATTTTATAAAAACTGTATGTCTTATGTCAAATTTGTTCACAAATTCTATAAAAAATTTGTTATCATGTAAAGCGGCAGTTAGCCACTAATAAAAATATTGCAAATGTTAGTATTAATTCCTTCTCTTTAATCATTAATCCATATACATCTGAAAATCAGCTTACAATTTAAGTTATAAAACTGAAATAAATTTATAAGTAACATAGAAAAACCTTTGACAATCAATTTTTGCTCATTTCAATTCTTTCTCTGCACAAACTCCATAATGTACTGTCTACATTAATTATTGGGATATCAGCAAATAAGCTATATTTAATTTAATTTTAAAAAAATAATAAAATTTATTAAAGAAAAACTATAAATGCTAACAATAATAAGTTTTTAAATGTAAATTTTTTAAAATGGTAAAAAGTTATGAAAAAGATTTTAACAACTTAACATAAATAATAATATAAAACACAAAAGTGTTAATAAAACATAAAATTCTTAATAATAAGTTAGTATACACGACTTTAATTGCATCTTATATAACACTTGGTTTTCTACAGAATTACAAAAAGTTTATGTTGCTGTGATAATACATGGGATTTCATCTGCAGCTAAAAATTCAAATGGTAATGACAGATTCTGTAAAATCTGGAGGGCATTCAATAAACTCAATCTTAAATAGGTCAAGATTTGAATGTTTATCATTGTGGATATCTGAAAATAGTTTTGTTAAGGTAGATGGATATGTAATTATAACAACATTTAATGAAAAGGAATAATCTCACCTTCTAAATTAATTTTGTCATGTATTTTATGGTGCAACAATGAATGGTATTTTTTATAAACGAGTAGCAATTTTTACCTTTATTTCCGTTGGTATACACACATAGTTTTGGAAATGCAAGAGTAGATTCCAAATATTAAAACAAGGCTGACTCCTTTGATGCTGTTCATAACTTAAACACATAATCATAGTAAAATTCAAAAAAATTAAAAGATGTGATAGTGAATTAGGAAATATTTTGCAGCAAATGGTTATTAACATAGTATTTTGTCCTCTGGAATTAAATTACTGTTTAACATTGTTATAAGAATGTTTTTATGACAAAATTGTAAAACAGCCTATATGACAGAGGACTGCTTTGCACACGTTTATAGAACTATGCTTATGTGATCATTAAACTTATGTTTCAGAGTATTGTTTAATAAATCTTTGGTCGTGAACAGTTTTGTAAACATATCAATCTAAGACAATGGAAACAAGTAAAAAGGAATGGTTTGTTTCAAAGAAAAATGAGAAAGTAAAATTGGCATAAAATTGAAGTTTTTATCTGTGACATCAATTTTCTATTATTTTTTATTTAAAAACTCCATTCACCCACCACTAATTGCTGCTGTCAATGCTTACCTTTCAACTTGATAATGACTGATTTTTTTTTTTTTTTTGGTGATGCTTCAGACTTATTGTATTGCTTCAGCTTATGATAGAAATGTTAACATGGTCTTCAACAATTTATTAAGTTTATTACAAACTGTGAACAATAATAATAAAATTCAAAGTTTAACTACTACAGATATTTTCTTCAAAAGGGTGCAGATATCTTGTTTTACTCTTTTCTTGTCGATTCATCTTAGGCGGAATTGTTGAGATTGTATTTTTCCACCCCTCTATAGTTTATAATTATTTATTTACATTAAAGAGCTTTTCACCACTATGCGAGTTTATAGTTGTATCTCCTAACATGCTTAAACGGTTTTTCACCAGTATAATGTAGATTCGTATGATGGTTCAGTACATGAACGTTTAAAAGCACAATTTTAATTTTGATTACTCAGTTTACCCTTTGTTGTCCACACCTTAATGATTGTTTAGTAGCTTGAGTTTGTTTTCATCATACATACTGTTTTGTTAAACTTGTTAATCTCTTAAAATCTAACTTACTGTAGAATGGAAATTATTTTCTGGAACAAATTTTATTAAAACTGCTTTAATTGAATAAGAAATATTAATTAGTAATACCTATAAACAATTCTTTAATTTCTTAAAATAGCAAATGTACGAGGCAACAGTACGATACAACGAGTGAGGTTAGGTACATGTATAAATGTGTGCAAAGTACATACAATATAATAATTTTATTTCATAACACCCATAGGAACAATGTTTATACGTCGTATTATAAAAAATACTATTTAAACAACGGACACCCAGGCACATTGCCGTATAGTGGTGATTTTTCCGACAAAAGCGTTTTTTAACTTTCTAAGCCTTTACTTGGAAAAATAATATGGTAGGTAATCATGCAAAACATGGAAAATAAGCATTTCGGAGATATGCTGCGTTTTCTTACTTTTTGGGATTGCGTGGGCAAAAAGGTATAGTATTTTGGCCCTTTAATAGAAGAATAGGCGGTACTATGCAGCACAGTTTGGGAAATATAACTGTTCTAAACAAAAGCGATCTACAGCCTTGCGTGGTTTAGAATAGCAAACCATGAAATACTTCCGCAACTAAAAGATTTAATTAATGACAAAATTCAATGTAAAACGTCAGATAACTGCGTAATAACTGTGCCAGAAAGATGTAAGTTAGGCTTATTAAGTGCATTAGAACTAAAAAAGAAATAACCCTAATAGACTTTTGAACGTCTTTTTGACTCAGAACGTCAGAACTTTCAATAGGAATCTTTAATTCTCTTAAGGCTTGTTTAATTCGAAATGAACAAAGAGGTAAAGGGTTCCTTTTTTACCTTTGCGCTAGGAGGATATTTGGCAAGGTTAGGGCATTACCAGGTAATCCTGCGTCAAGATCTTGAGTGTTTTATATATCATACCAAATCAAACACTGCTAAACAAAAATCTTTTAGTTTTAGGGTTCGCTGGAGGACTTTCTAGTGTAACCTTAGAACGCACTCTACAGTTTCTCTACCGATATTTCAAGAAATCTACAGCATTGTTCCTGAGAGGTTATCAGTAGTATCAAACCCTAGGGGGAAGATGTACTGAAACTGGTAGAAATACATATATCAAAGTTTTTTAAAACTTTCTTCATCATTTTTGGGGATATGAAATGAACTTACACTTAATTCTTCTAGTTCGAGAAGTTCATCTGCATGATACAGTCTAATTATTCAGTTGGACATTGAAGGCGAATGTGCATATTGTGCTGCAATATAATGCAAAATTGTATCCTTCTCTACTTCTTATCACTGAGAACTGAGAAGATATTCATCCTTGACGTCAAAATATATTTTTCATCATAGATACTTGCGTGTACTTCCCTGTCTTGGCAGTTCGATCTCTTTGGTTTGGCAAACATTGGGTCAGAAATCCTGGAAGCCCGAAGGGATATTTTAGGCCAGGATTTATATTGGGTTTTATTATTATTTTGCATTCTTATGGGAAAAATTAATTTTGCAATTTATGCTATAAAGACAGACCTTTCAAATTCAATTCTGAGTTAATGTTTTGGAGGCATGATTGAAAATACAAAAACACTGCTACATTTTAAATCCCATTTAAGCTTGTCTAATACTAAATTCCTAAACAGGTAAAACCTCACTTTTTTACCCAATCAATTCTCAGATAGCCTACTGATCTACACGGCGACCTATCTCAGAATGCAAAATGCAAGGTTATGGCTTGGAAATGGATTTAACATCGTCCACGCGAGGATAGCTCAGTTAACGAGAAAAAGTGGAAATTTCCAACAGGATTTGTTGGTTTTTGTGTACGGATGAATCACGTATGGATAACAGGAAGTCATCGGTTTCAGGCATTTACCTGAAAAACCCATACGTGCTCTGCGAAAGCACACCATGGTTTTCCAGACTGAAGTTTATATCATTGTGTCGGTGTCGTATAAGGAAGATGCGAGGATGATGGAGCAAACTATATATATATATATCCGCTACAACAGTCAGGCGGCACTAGAGACTTTTCAAGGAATATGAAGGCAACAGATCTCGTTAGCCTTGAACACAAGGTTTACAAGACTCAAAAGGTAAACTTAACTTGTCAAAGTTAGACTGGCCAATAGGCAAGAGCCGGAGGACCCTAAGTCTTTTACTTGGGATCCCCACAGGCTTTTGAATTTTAAGAAGGCGCCTGTCTCTCATGGATGTAGAGGAAGATCTAATATGCCCTAAATGTGGGAATGCCAATGAAACGTCTTTTCACTTTCTGGGAGAATGCCCTAACAAGAGTGTAGTTGAGCTTTTTAGCCTGCACCGACAGTCTCACTTTCGTGCGGGAGTCAGGTAGATTGAGGCAAATTGTTGTAGAGGTGTCTGAAAAAATGCTGGGCTTTAACCTTTCCAACTACTACTACTTTAACATTGATGATTGCCCAAATAATGTGAAATTTAAAAGAAAAACTAAATTTTCCAGTAGAGTATTAGTCTGGTGTGCAATTCCAACAACTGGGAATTCTTGATCGTATGTAGAACGAGTTAGAAATTAGGTGTTAAATAGAGAATGCTACACTCGTAAGTTTCTATTGAGATGAGTTTATTTGTTAACACATATGTTTTGGCCAAACTGGGCATCGTATCACTAAAATTAAAATTGAAGAAAAAAGAATATTTCTTAACTAAAACAGTTGTGTTTGCTTTTAAATAATAAAACTGTTAGTGTTCTATTTTATTTATTATTCAGAAAGTTATATTGTAAAACAGAAAATATATATATTTATTTTACATTAATTTTATTGAACTAATACTCTAATTTAAGGCGTGGATACCACCATCGTCTTGATTTTGAAGTATGTTCTCTAAACTCTGTTAAGAATTCTTCTGGTAATGGATTACCATCTAGCTTAATATGAGACGTAGGTACAAATCGAGTGAGAATTCTGGTGTTTAAGGTAGCTATTCTGTTGTTACTCAAATCAAGATGAAGTGGTTCCTTTAGACCTCTTAAAGTAAAAAAGTCTATGTAGCTTATATCATTGTCATTCAGATATAGTCGCCTTAGCGAGTCTAAACCACTAAATGTATCAGGTTCTATTACTTCTATGTTATTTTCGTTTAAATATAAAAATTTCAATTGAGACAACGGTTTAAATATTCTTGTAGTTAATTCTGTCAGATTGTTTTTAGAAAGGTCTAATAGTTTAAGAATAGTGATAGGAGTAAATATACGAGATGGTAAATTTTCAATATAATTTCCACACAGAAACAACTGTCTTAAACTTTGGCAATTTTCAAAAGTGTTTTCTCTTAGATCTTTTAATCGACATCTACTCATTTCTATAACCTTTAGCTTGTCCAATCCTAGAAATGTTTCTTTCCCTATAGTATGAGTTAAACTATTTTCACTTAAATAAAGTTTCTTTAATGCTTTAAGACCTTTAAAAGCGTGCCTTTGGATATAATGAATGTTGTTATAAGATAAATATAACTCTGTTAGATTTTGCAAATCATTGAAACTTCCTCTTCGTACAGTACGCAAATTGGTATATTGTATGTAAAGAAAATTTAATTCGTACAATCTTGGAAAACTTCTGCAAGATAACTCCTGTATATTGATATGAGTCAAATATAACACTTTCATGGAGGGTACATCATTGAAAAGACCGCTTGTCAGATTATAAAGAGGATTATAACTTATGGTTAGGTATTTTACTGCAGTTAATCCTTGAAGAGTCTCTAATTCTATATCTTCTAAGCAATTATTATCAAGAGAAAAAATTTCTACTCGATGTAAAGATTTAAAAGCGCGCGGTTGTATAAGAGCAATTTGATTATTGGATAAAAATATTTCTTTCAAACGTGATAGATTATCAAAAGTCCCTCTCTTTATATCTTTTATGCGGTTCTCATAAAGATCAAGAATTTTAAGAGAATGAAGACTGCTAAATACATTAATCGGAAGCTTGCTTATCTGATTGTAATTAAGATATAAGTATCTTAAATTATGTAATTTTGAAAACAGTTTACTTTCAAGAAAATAAATTCTATTATATTCAAGGTGTATAGAGCAAATGGCTTTAAGGAACTTAAAAGCAAATGGTTCAATTGTTCTTATTTTATTGTTTTCTAATCTAAGTTCTTTTAAAGATTTTAATTCCCCAAAAGATTTATTTCGTATACGCCAAATCTGATTGTATCCTAAATTAAGACTTATCAATTGGGTATTGTTCTTAAATAATCCACATGGTAAAATCTTAATGGCGTTATTTCTTAAATTAATTACTAACAGATTTTCTAAACCTCTAAACGCTTCGGAATATACAAAATTGATATTATTATTACTTAAATTTAAATACTGAAGTCTTACACAATATTTGAATAAATTACTTGGCACTTCGCTAATGCTATTTTCTTCTAAATTTAAATTATTCAAATTATATAAGCCTACGAAATAATCCAATTTTAAATTCTCTATACTGTTTCGACTTAAATCAAGGTACACTAGATTTACTAACTCTCTAAATATCTTATCTGGTATATTTCTAATTAAATTGTCGTACAACGTTAATTCTCTCAAATATGTCATACCTAACAGGGCATTGTTAGATATTGATTCTATTTGATTTTTGTGCAACCACAATAAGCGTAATTGGGAATTGTCTTGAAATGGGTCAACGTTCAAATTTTTAATTCCATTACCATATAGTTTAAGTTGTACAACTGCAGCCATTTTACTAACTGCTTCTACTGGAAAATCATCGATGTTAGTTTCTGAAACATTGAGATATGGTACATTTTTCGTTCCCCTAAAAGCATTTATATCGATATTATCTATTCTACAAAACGAAATAAAAATTTCACTTAAATCTAGCAGTGATTCAAATATGCAAAAAGATAATCTGTTAATTGTACAATATGTTATTGTCACAGCTTTCAGGTGATTTATACTCTCAAAAAATTCATATGCCAGGGTATCCATAATACAAGAATGAAGATGTAATTCTGTAAGTTGATTCACCTCCACGCCGATGTCAGGATCATTCAAGTATTTATATATGTCAGTTTCTGCTTCTTTGGTGGTTTCTGTTCCTTGACAAAGAATTTTGTTACAATATTTACGCATTATTGGCAAATCATGAGATAAAGGTGGAGTCGGTGTTTTACTCTTACGATTCATTTTCTCAAAAGCAACTAGATGATTTACTAAAAAAAACAAAGAAGCTATTAATAATATTATTAATTTTGCAAATTTGCAGTTTTTGATATAATAAAAAAGCTGCATCCTCTTTAACATAAATTTACTGAACCATGTTTTGTTAGCGTTTGTCACAATTCTCTGATATTATAATTAGAATATCTTCGAAATCTTACCTTAATCAGAGAGATGTTTAGTTATGTCAATCTTATCGAAACTTTTCATAAAAACAAGTAACACATACACGTAACACAAAAAAATGTGTCGTAGTCAAACAGATAACTCAAACATTGTATGTTTAAAATTCTACAATTTATCAAAATTCATGCTATAGGAACAGATGATGTTTATATATAGATATAAAACAGTATTTTAATACATATAAGGTGGTTCAACATCTAAGAAGATTCGTTGCCGTTTTACTTTTGATAAGTACAGGGTATTTGCCACCCGGTTGAGAAAATTTATTTACCGCCCCTCCGCAGAAAATATTAACAAATTGTATATAAAAAGGTAACAGTAATTACTTACTAACATAAAGCGTCACTGTATACATATATGACATTTCCCCACAATTCTCAATTCACAAACACTTAACATATCGCCAAAGCTGATAAATAAAAACAATAAGGACACTATTGAACCATGACTTATACAGGATGTTTTGAAAATAAGTACTTGGTAAGCGCATTCCTCTACAAAAATCTGTTGTCATAACTTTTTTTCCTAACTTGCACCATTTCCGAGATACAGGGTGTCAATATTATTCAATATTTCAAGAACAAAATTTTCTACACATTTGTTATTATAAGGTGTCTACTATTTTATGTAGTTTTGCGTTTGATATCCTTATCAAAGGCGAAGAACTGAGTATGGATTAAAGAAAAATTGTTACGCCATTGAAGAATTTAGAAACTTTTTTATTTTCAGAATCAGGAATTGATTTGAAACAAAAAGTTACTCTTGCATTTTTTTCGTAAAATTTATGGTAAATTCAAACTTCTCAAAATCTTTCCAGTTCAATGGCCTCAAGGTCATACGTCAGCTCAAAAACAGAAATTGACATATCACTTTTGTCCCTAAAGTGCACCGTTTTAGAAATACAGGATGTCAAAGTTTAATTAAACACGAGAAATTTTGACGCCCTGTCATTTCGAAAACGGTGTACTTTAGATAAAAAAGTTATAGTGAAAAGTAGGCTTAATTTCGGTCAAGAAATTCGATGCAAGTAATTGCATTCTCTTTTTGAGATAGCGTATGACCTTGCTAAAGGCCGTTTTGAAGAATTCGATTTCGCTAGAAAACGACACAAGCGTAACTTTATCTTTCAAATCGACTGCTGATTCTGAAAATAGAAAATCTAAGTTTTTCAGTGATGTAACAATCTTTTTTAGCGTAGGGGGCTAGCCCACCCGCAATCGTCCACCTCTGATAACTATGAGAAATAGTAGAAACCTATGTAGAAAGGTTCATCCTGATATCTCATTTTGTGCTTGAAATACTGAACAAAGAAGAAATTTTAATAAAACCTTGATACTCCGTATCTCGAAAATAGTAAACGTTAGGAAAAAAAAGATATATGGCAAGAAAGGCTTAATTTTTTTTAATACACCTGCCAAGTATTTGCAGTCATCTTCAAAACACCCTCTATAAAAGGTTATTCAAATTTGAAATTCGCCATTGGAATCTAGGAAACTATAAACAAATCAGGTTTGGTTACCCTACAGGCACTTTTGAAAGTATCAGCTAGGGGCCATCATCAGATTCGAATTCTGCGCGATGATTACATCAAGAATTTTTTAATCGTAAGTTATCTTTAAAAACCAGAGATACTGGTATCTGCAACTGCCTTGTCATGTGTTTTGCCTGTTTTAGACTTTCTTAAGCCACAGCGGTCATATTCAGCAGACACAATTTAGCCGTAGCCGATTACCAGAGACAGACGCCCTTATGTCTGTAATGGTGTCTGTTGCAAGGCCGCAGTAGAATTAATAAGCAGACACAAGGCCGTAGGTAGGGGGATTTGGAAACCCCCCCGCAAAATTTTGACTTAACTGTTGTTTTAAAAACTGTGTTATTCATTACAAATTGTTTTTTTATTGAGCCCGCTTATTATTCTCTTCTCTGTTTTTTTGCCCAAGCTACCTGGCTCCCGCACGAAAGTAATGTTAGTGCAGGCTATTCCCTTGTTAGGGTAACGGCCTGAAAGTTCTTAAACCTCAACCTCTCATAACCCTCACATTCTCCCAGAAAGCGAATAGACGTTTCACTGTCATTCCCACATTTAGGGCATGCCTTAGGGTCTTCAGCCTGGAAAACCATGGTGTGCTTTCGCAGAGCACGTGTGGGTTTTTCAGGTAAATACCTGCTACCGAGGATTTCCTGTCATCCATACGTGATTTATCCGTAGAGAAAACTAACGAATCCTGTTGGAGATTTCCACTTCTTTTTCGCTAATTAAGCTATTTTCGCGTGGCCGGTGTAGAATCCCTTTTTCAAACTATAACCGTGCATTTTGCATTCTGAGGTGGGTCGCCATTGCCTTCTTCCAAGGGTCGTCCTCATTGTACCGGTTCTACCCATACATGCCAGGCGTTGAATCTTAGCCAGCCACCAAACCACTAAACCATGCAGTAATCTAGAATTGATAATTGCCATGTAGATTCAGTAGACTATCTGAGAATTGATTTCCCAGAGCTTACCTGACGCAACTACCATAGTGTTGCTCTCGACTTGATTATCACCTTGTCGAAATGTGACTTCCAGCATAATCTCTTTCTCTCAAAAGTACCTCTAAGTACTTGACCTCCTGCGCGAGCGATAGAGGTCTACCGTACAATATGAATTCCTTTAAACCATCCGTATTATTTCTCTTGGTAAAGAGAATTACCTCAATATTAGATGGATTGATCGAAGTGCCATTCTCATTAGACAATCTTTTTATGATCCTGCAGGGTACTTGCAATCATTTTCCTTAATCTTCTAGTTTTCTATTGTGATATTCATAAATATTTGCAGAATATCAAATACAAGCATTTGCCCAACTGGATTATAGATATTTCTTTACAGGAGATGTATTTTGACGAATATTTGTCGAAATTTGTCGTCCCTTTGAGGAAGCCGCACACGCGCTTGGAACGGTCTGGTCAGAGACATTGAAGACAAAAATATGCTTCTAGAAAGTCTTTACCAATTTTAAAATTTCTTAGCGATGAGAAATTGTAGACCGAAAATTGAAATCAAAACCTTTGAGTTTTTGAGGTTATTGCAAAAACAAATGAATAGGAATATTAGACTTCTTTTTGTCTTATTAATGAGCTTGAGAATTTAGAGTACGCAACTTTGCTTTTATAACTTTGGAAATTCCAATAATGAACCTAGAACTTGAATGACTTTAGGAAAAAGCTTACCAATTTGAATCCTTGATAAAAAACATGAAAGATCGTGTAGGTCTAATTTGACGGGGACAGAGTTAAATTGTTTTTAATTTAAGTTTTAATTAGATTGTGATTTATACAGGGTGTCCTATTTTTTTTATTCAAATGTTTGTTTGGCTTGGCCAGATTTCACATAAAAAGAATTATCATTTAGATTGAATTTAAATTTTTCAATTTCTACAATCAGATTAAGTTTGATTACATATAAAATTGAATTTGGCTTTTATAGTCTGTTTTCAGCAACGTTGTCCTCTTTAAGGTGCCATTAAAATATTTAACTGTTGTCCTAAGTATATAAAAAAATTTCTACTTTCAATACATTTCAAACAATTGACTACTAAAAAGGTCTTCTATCTTGATGTTCCAAAAAAAGGAATTTTTCGTGAACTTTCAACACCCTGTGTCCCAAAAATGAAAGTTCGGAGGATAATAAAACACCGTGGATTGTTCCATGTTAATCCGTTCGGAGAAAAGATACAAAATGTACTGCCTAATTTTACTTTTAATATTAAACAAGAAATTGTATTAAGCAACACATGAATAATTGTTACTAAATAAACACCATATCGATATTGATACAACAAGAATAGGATGAACTTATGTAATCTATTTCATTTTAGATTTTGATATCAAGAATCCCAACAGCAGTTACATTATAAAAAACGTTAGATTACATTATTAATGTACAGGGTATCCCAAATAACACTGAAAATACATTATCGACCTAACGACACTAGCGAAAACAAAAATTTGATAGTTTTTGTTTTTCTCGAGTTATAGCCTAAAATTTTTTAAACAGCTGTTTTACTAAAACGCTTATCTTTCCAGCCTTTTGAACATATCTAGTTTGTTAGTAGTAGCCCATTAAATATCTTTTTTTGTGTAAAAAAAAACTGAACAAAAGAACGACAAATCTTGTATTCCCTATCTTGTTCAACTTCATCTCATCAAATATTTACTTTAATATTGCAGGAGAGTTCTTAAACACAAGGAAAGAATAGAAATTTGTATAGAATGAGAGCACAAAGAAATAGATTTGTCAATTGTTTTAAATAATCTTCAAAAAAAAAACAAAAAATTCACTGAGACTGGTAAACTTGGCTTACAACTTTGATACGAGAAGTCTTTTACGTACTTGTCCGGTAAAGGTGGAAATTTATTTTTGTAACTCCCCTTCTCTGAATGTGATGAGAACAAATATATGATCCGCAGAGAACATCTAGAAAAGATCAAAATTCTTACATGACTATTAAAGGTATAAATCAAACTTTTTCCAAATATTTACAAAACTGTACACAAATCATTTTTCTACATTGTTTCCACCAGCATCTAAACACTTCCATAATCAAATCAGCAGTCTTTACCCCTCTTGTTGGATGACTTTTAGAAATGCCACTTTATAACTATAAATTCTTGCTAGCTGTTTTAGGAATTACTTGTAGCCTGAAGCATCTCAAAACTTAAAACAATAAGTTGTAAGAGCTTTAAAAAAGGTTTGGCTCATTTAATAAAATATAGATCTTAAGCACTATCTATCGGTCATCAAAAAAAACTTGAGTTTTTTTTGGGGTTGTTGGAAAAAAGTGAGTAGTTTGAGTCAGTGAGCTTTGTTCCATTCTCGCGTAGACGGAATATTAGAAAAAGGCAAAAGAAGTAAAGCAAAGGTTATGTTATAATGAGAGGTAGCCAAAGTGTCGAAGTGCCTTAGGTAAATGTTCTGTCTTTAAGATCCAGAAACAGAATTGTTTTGGAAGCCCAAGGTAATATGAAACAGATTCCTCAAATGAGCTAAAGAAAAAGAAAAAAAACACGACGATTAGGCAGGGTGGAATATTTCAAAGGGAAAGTAAAAGAGTCGGGCAAGTTCTAAACGGTCTGTCACAAAGTGATTGAACTTGAGGTGGAAATTTAAGTGCGTGGAAGAGTTTTGAATCTACCAATACAATTCTTGCTTTTTTTAATGTGCCCTTTTGGGTCTACAGATTCTTTGTGCCCAGTGTGACATTGCTTAATCTCCACAAATTCATTTTTTTGATAGTTACTTCTTTGGAGAAATTTTTAACATTTCTGCAATTGTTTTAGTAGTATTTATTTAAAATGCAACTCAAAATACACAATTTACAATAATCTTTACATAAATAACACAAATATATTTGTAAAACTATTTATAAAGCCTATGTATTATATTAGTTTACTTTAACCATGGTTTGTTCCTTATAGAAAGAATTTTATAATATCTCCAGGACTTAAGAATCTCAGTAAACTGTCAATTTTAATATTTTTTAAATTTCTACCAATTAAAGTTTTTCACTACAGTAATGAATCATCGGTTTTGGTTTAGGACGCTTTTTCGACAACTCTATTAAAGACTCTTCTGGCAATAGATTCCCATCCAAATTAATATAGCAAGAAGGAAAAAAATTATCAAATATTTGCATATCTACGACAGCAATTTTATTGTTACTCAAATCAAGTTCAAGCAGTTTCTTAAGATCAATTAAGCGAGAGAAGTCTACATGGCTTATATTATTATCGTTCAAATATAATTTTTCTAAACATTTTAAATCATCAAATAGTCCAGGTTCTACCGTTTCGATGTTATTGCCACTTAAATTCAAGTATTCCAAACCTGATACGCCTAAAAGCATCTCTCTCATTAGTATTCCTAGTTTATTTTTAGAAAGATCTAAAAAACGGAGAAATTTTGTAGGTTTGAAAATGTCCAATGGTAAGATTTCGATATTATTTTCGGATAAATCTAGCTTTTCTAATTTAGTACATTTTGTAAAAGTATCCTCTGATAAATTCTTCAACTGATTCCCAACTAATTGTAAATGTTCTAACAGTTCTAACCCCTCAAAAGTTTCTTTTTTGATTTCGGTCAACTTATTTCTACATAGAGAAAGATATCTTAAATTTGTAAGTCCTTTAAATGCTCCAGCTTCAATGCAGTTAATTTTATTTTCTAAAAGATATAATTCACTTATACTTTCCGAGCCGTTAAAAACTCCTGTACGTAAAACTTGTTATTTTGTATTTGTTATGTAAACATATCTCAGATCCTTAAATTTGGAAAAGACATCCGAAGGTAATTCTTTTATATTGTTATAACTTAGAAACAATGTAAATAGGTTAGGTAAACCATTAAAACCACAACTATCTATATAACCCAAAGAATTATTTTCTATGCTTAATTCACCAACTGCAGTTAATCCTTGAAATAATCCTGATTCTACCAAAACGAGTATTTAGAGAGTTAAATAGTCTCAGTTATCTTAATTTACGCCAAAACAATATTCAAGATTTGGATCTTGATTATTTTGTGGGCTTAGACAATTTGAAGGTTTTGATGTTATCTAAAAATAAAATTACCACATTGTGGGATGAAATATTCCGTAACTGTCCAAAACTTGAATATCTGAATTTAAGCGGTAATTGCATCAGGTGTTTAGCTTCAAAGGCACTGATAAACTTAGAAAAATTAGAATTACTTGATTTGAGCAATAATGCTATCCAAATCTTACCTTCTGGATTATTTATAAGTAATATCAAATTAGAGATTCTTAATCTGGAAAATAATAACATTTTCTGCTTACAAGATACGCATTTTGAAGGATTATGTAGTTTAAAGAAACTTATCTTAGAAAAAAATGAAATACGCGAAATCGAAAGAAATTCTTTTAAACCTCTTAAATCTATCTCCACCTTAAATTTGCAAATTAACAAAATTGAGTCTTTAGATAGCACGTTATTTTTAGACCTAAATTGTCTAGAATGTTTACTCCTCAATGAGAACGAAATAGAACAGCTTCCACCTAAGCTATTTAAAGGTCTTTATTTTCTTAAAAGCCTCAAGCTTTCTATGAATCATATCAAGGTTTTAGAGGAAGGAATTTTTGATGATTTGAACAATTTAGAAAAATTACTTCTTTCTGATAATAACATCGAAGTTATAAAACCAAATTCGTTCAAAACATTGAGTAAAATAGACTCTCTTCTCCTGGATAACAACTGTCTACAAAAATTAGTGCAATTAAATTGTCCTGCAACATTAATTGCACCAAATCATGCATACCTACAAACGAATCTGTTTCGACATTCTCTATTTTACAAGAATCCAACCTTAAATCTGTTAAAGATGAAAGATTTCTGAAAACGTTATTGGGTAACGATCGTATTTCATTTTTGTGCAGGTACAGTAATTCCAAAACACGGTTTTCTTCAAATAAATCAGAATTCAGACTTTTTATCTTGTTATCATATAATCTTAATTCCTCAAGTGTGTTAAGGCCGCTAAATATATTTACTGAAAAATTACTGATTTCGTTTTTAAAAACATGCAATATTTTCGCATGGTAGAGACCCATAAAAACATTGTCGTCTATATCATTTATTTCACCAAACGAAATTGAAACTTCAATTAAATTTTCCAGCATTTTAAACAAAAAAGAAGATAACTGGTTAACTTTGCAAAATATTAACCTAAAAATCTGAAGGTGCTCGATACCCTTAAAAAAGTCAGAAGTTAAAGTATCGATCTCACAGTTTTCAAGATCTAATTCTTTAAAATCTTCTATTTTAATTTCGTGTTCTCTGATGAATTTAGAAATTTCCATCCTTATATTTTCAACACTTTTCATATTCTTACAGATGATGCTTTTGTAATCTGCAGAGTAATTACATTCAGGTTGATCATCGGAATCAAGGTTCATTTTTGCCCAAAAGTAAAACGATGACTAGAAAGAAATCAACAAAAAAGTTAGAAGGTATAAGCAGTACTTTAAGAAACTTGTGCAATTTTCTATTTTGTATACTTACTTTAATAGCTAATAGCTTATGTTATTACTTATGAATTAAATAATTTTATCGAAAGATTTCATCTAAAACAAATGCACACAAGAGGTGTAGTAAACTTTATCAAAATGTACTATTAAAATAATGTTTTATTGAAGGGGGAGATAGCTTGAAAATACCTGTCTGTGATTTCATGGTTTATCAAACTTAAAAGAAAATATGTGAATATACAGCCTGTCCTACAAAAATATGATAATGAAAATGTTAAAAAAAACTAAACCTCGTATTACTTTCTTACTGTCAAGATTACGCCCTTTGAACGACTTGCATTAGTAAAAATTTTATCGTACTCTAGTAAGATAAAATCTTTGTTTAAACATTTAGAATTGACGACAAGGATGGTATTCGAACCTACAGAATTGTTTGAATATAAAATTGAAAAAATTAAATAAGTTGATTACAAGAGTTACAAGAAGATGAATCGTTCACTCATCTTGGGTTTAGTCAAGCTTATAATCACGTAGTTTAAAAAAAAGGAATCCAAAATTTTCTAGCCTAAAACACATATCAAAACTTACTACCTATTTGAAACTAATCCTGCATGTTTTATTTTCTAAAGTATTAATAAGACCATATTAAAAGGTGATTTCTTGAAATTTGTGGACCCTGCACTGCAGAACGTTATGTCATTGGCTTGAGTTACTACATCAGTTTTTCTATTGAGTTAGAGTGTGATGCTTGTAACTATGGTATTGCAGCTATTTTGAGTCGTTTATATCCTGATGGTGAAGAAAAACTAACAGCATTTGCTTCTCAAGTTTTAATACCAGCCAACAAAAATGATAGTACATTGCAGAAAGAAGCTTTGGTTATTTAATTTGGAAGTATTAAATTCTACCAATGCCTAGGTATGTGAAGTCATAACTATTAGGGTTATATAATTAAATCTAAGTACAGTACAAAAATCACAAAACAAACATTAAAAACAAAAAAAAAGAGGAAAGGAGGTTAAACTCCAAAAATATTTCCTAACTTGACTCCTAAGCTTCTCCTAAAGTTGCTTAGTGAACGTAAAGAAATACCATCTAGATGACAGAAGAACGACTACAGTTGGGCATTATTATTAGTATCCAATTTGACTATAAAATGTAACACGTAGTAAAAAAAAACTTTATGTAGCAGCTGCCTATCTTAGGGATAGCAAAAACAAAATAAGGCCAATAGTTAAATTATTTGAATTACCTTGTCATCGATCTTACCATAATAGGAACAAGACTCTTTTATTTTGAAACAGTTAAATTCTACTAATATTTAATGGGTTGTCGATTTATTTTGGCTTCTTATTTGGAGAGTATAAAAAATACCACAGATAGCAGCAGAACGACTGCGGCTCTGGACATTACTTTTATCCAGTTGTGACTATAAAATGCAACACCTAAAAGTAACACTTCATGTGGAATGCCATTGATTATCCCGCTTGCATATCTCAAGGACAACAAAAACTAACATAGACCAAAATTTAGATTATTTAAATTATCTTACCATTATTCTGGTATTTTGAAACTATTAAGTTCTATCAATCGATCAGCTGCTACTAATTTACTTTGTTATGCTGATTTTGTTTATTAGAAGCAATTGGCAAAGAAATAAGTACCCTTAGGATACGTTTATGTTGGAGGTACGATAAAGGCAATAGGAGCGATGATAAGAGCGCCGATAAAAGCAACGCGAAATTTTTTTTCATTGTGACGTTTATGTTGACGTTATCAGATCAGCGCTATAAAACCATTCGCAGTGCAATTTTAGCAATAGAAACGTTAAAAAGCTTATAGTAAAAGACAATATAAGTGATTCAGAAGATGAAATATTTCTTTCTTCAAATGCAGTTCAGTGGCACTTTCTAGAAAATCGTCGTAAAAAACGTCAATATGCAGCGCATTCCATAAACACACGATTTGGCGAGTTTCACCATCTCTACAATGACTTAAGAAAGTACCTACAAAAGTTTGCTCCATATATGAGAAGGAAACCAGAAACGTTTTATCATATTTTGTCCAAAATTGATGACAACATAATTTGGACGTTTCTTGATCAAAATTTGAAGGATTTCTAGACATCTTTATGATGTACTTAGACTCTTCTTTTTCTTTCCCTTTTTATATAGTTATTATTATCTGAACGTTTTTGAACAAAATCTAGACAACTTTTGGACATAATTTGGATGTTCTTTGGGTATAATTGGGATGTTTTTTGGACAAATTTTGAGTGACTTTTGGACAAAATTATACAACTTTTGAACATAATTTAAACTTTTCCTTGATATGATTTGAATGTTTTTTGGGCAGAATCTTTGGACAAAATCTGAACAATTTTCGGATATAACTTGAACGACTTTTAAATATTTGGACGTTTTTTGTAATACTTGTACCTCTTAAGTACCTGATTTATACGCCGTTCGGTAAATGAATCTATACTAGACGTTCGCTAATAGTCATCCAATGAATGTTGAAAAATGGACTTTTAGTAGATGTACAACTTACGCTCAGAAATTTCAGACGAAGTATGAACCACAATTGGATGTCCTGTAAAAGTTCACTAATGGTCATCGTTCATCGGATGTCTAGTTTGAGTCAATAGACCTCCTGATTAAATCTTGATGTAGCAGCTAATGAATTATTCATCTTACCTATCTCGGGAACAACAAAGATTGAGAAAAACCACAATTTAGATTATTTGAATTATACTGCCAGTAGGTAAATTACCCACCGATATTAAATCTTATTACAATAGAATCGAGACGACATTCTGTTATCAGCAAAGTTATTGCGGTACTCTTTATGAAAAAAAGTAGTTTTCTAAGTAATTGGTCGGATTAACATAAAAACCTTTGTCTTTTTATAAGATGAATTAAATATAGAACAGGAAATTTGAATGTCTAACATTATGATACAGATTATTAGATGAATTTCATGATATTCATTCTGGAATGATCACCATAAAAAGTAGAGCAAGAGCTTATTTTTCTCTTCCTTGAAAAGGGAGAAATTATCCATTCGATAAAGTACATTTAGATTTTTCTAGATTCGCCTTAGAGCTTGACCACGTGTATGCAGAATTTTAAAGTGCGCCCAATCAACGTTACGATTTTCATCTGGATGAAAATAGCTCAATTAGTACATAGAATTCTATATTTTTCGTACACTGTAAGAAATTTTGGAGTTTTACTGCAATTTTGGACATTTATTAATACAGGAAGATTACTACAGTTTAGTAATTTTCATGCATGAATAAATACCTTTTTTCCAGTAGTCCAAACATTGCAATAAAACTACCAACTTTTTCTAAGGTACAAAGACGTAGCAATGCCGCCACAAGCTTGTGTTCTTCTAGCAGACATGGTGGATCTCCTTGGCGTCCGAAGTACATATGAGTTCAGGTATCTGTGTATATACATAAGCAAGTGTTTTTGTAGGCGGTCGCCCAGAATTTAGCTAGCATACATATTAGAATAAACTGTATCCTTTACTGACAGCAGCCAATAACAACTGACAAGTTAAGAAAGATTTTCTATAGATTTGAATTACCAAACAAGATTGTCATAACAGTACATAATTTATTGCATCTGAGTCTTCAGAGTTCTGTTGAACAAATGGTGTAGAACATGCTATTTTGCTACCATACCATTTAGCCACAAATGTTAAGGCGGGAAATGTTGTGAAGAAAATTCTAAAACCCGAACTGACTATATTGAAACGTTTTTATTTATAGCTGTTTATAATAGCACAGATGATTGGAAGGAACATAAAAACCTGTTTGAATTTAATCCATCCTCAGACTCAAGTTAAAGCTATTAAGAAGCAAATTAGAAATTTCCATGGTAACAGAGATATTCAGTCTCGAGTTTCTCCAAGAGATCTCAGGTAAGATAGAGAAGGTCTTGAAAATAAGAACTTACCTCTATCGACAACCTGGGAAAAGTCAGCTATGGAAAAGACGTATTGATCTATTGTTACCAAATGATTCGAAAAGAGTTGACGATATTGTAATGGGAAGTAAAATTAGACTGGGAAGACAGAATCGATGTTGAGGTAGATAACAGCATAGTATTGCTAATATTTATTGCTACGAAATGGAACATGCTGCATTAAAATCGTTGACCAGGAAAATTCAAGTAGCCACCAGGTGTGTCCTTTATAAATAAATCTCTCCTTTGTATGATTCGTTCTACTTTAGTAGATTTCCTTCGAAAGAGAAAACTTGATGTAGGTAGCTCAACATAAGTTGAGACATAAGTCAAAAGAGGTTTGGTTTATTCACTCTTTCAAGAGATTGACTGTGTGTTATGTTGAATTGCACACCACGATGTGTTGCGTCAACGAGTAGAATTTCTAGCTGATGAACGTATCTTAGTCTTTTTTTATGAACTTTAACACACTTTTGGAAGAATGAAAACATAGCAGTTGTTTCAGCAGAATTTATTTAAAAAACAACTCAAAAGACACAATTTTAATAATCTTTACATTTATAACAAAAACACATTTGTAAAATTATTTATAAAATCTACATATTAAAAATATTAGTTTACTTTGTAACCACAGTTTGTACCTTAGGAAGAATTTTGTAACATCTTATTTTTTTGGAATTCTACTAAGGTTTTTTCAACTACAGTAATGAATCATTGGTTCTGGTTTGGGACACTTTTTCGATAACTCTCTTAAAAACTCACCCGGTAATGGATTACCATCCAAATTAATATGGCACGAAGGAAAACACTCATAAAAAATTTTCATATCTAAGACGGCAATTTTATTGTCACTTAAATCAAGCTCAAGCAGTTCATTAAGACCAATTAAGTAAGAGAAATCTATATTGTTTATATTATTATCGTTCAAATATAATTTTACTAACCATTTTAAATCATCAAATAGTCCAGGTTCTATCGTTTCGATGTTATTTCCACCTAAATTCAAGTATTCCAAATCTGATAAGCCTAGGAGTATATCTCTCGTTAGCTTCCCTAGTTTATTCTTAGAAAGATCTACAGAACGGAGGTGTTTTGTAGGTCTGAAAATGTTCAATGGTAAAATCTCGATTTTATTGAAGGATAAATTTAGCTCTTCTAATTTTGTACATTCTGTAAAAGCATCATCTGATAGATTTTTCAACTCATTCCCAACTAATTGTAAATGTTCTAACAGTCCTAACCCCTCCAAAGTTTCTTTTTTAATTTCGGTCAACTTATTTCTACATAGAGAAAGATATCTTAAATTTGTAAGTCCTTTAAATGCTCCAGCTTCAATGCAGTTAATTTTGTTTTCTGAAAGATATAATTCTCTTATACTTTCCGAGCCGTTAAAAACTCCTGTACGTAAAACTTGCAATTTTGTATTTGTTATGTAAACATATCTCAGTTTGTTAAATTTGGAAAAGACATCCGAAGGTAATTCTTTTATATTGTTATAACTTAGAAACAATGTAAATAGGTTAGGTAAACCATTAAAACCACAACTATCTATATAACCCAAAGAATTATTTTCTACGCTTAATTCACTAACTGAAGTTAATCCTTGAAATATTCCTGATTCTAATTTTTGTAGACAGTTGTGATCAAGGAGAAGGGAGTGTATTTTACTCAATGTTTTGAACGAATTCGGTTTTATAACCTCGATATTATTATGGGAAAGAAGTAATTTTTCTAAATTGTTTAAATCATCAAAAATTCCCTCCTCTAAAACCTTGATGTGATTCATAGAAAGCTCGAGGTTTCTAAGAGAATAAAGAGCTTCAAATAGCTTAGGTGGAAGCTGTTCTATTCCGTTCTCATTGAGGAGTAAACATTCTAGACAATTTAGGTCTAAAAATAACGTGCTATCTAAAGACTCAATTTTGTTAATTTGCAAATTTAAGGTGGAGATAGATTTAAGAGGTTTAAAAGAATTTCTTTCGATTTCGCGTATTTCATTTTTTTCTAAGATAAGTTTCTTTAAACTACATAATCCTTCAAAATGCGTATCTTGTAAGTAGAGAATGTTATTATTTTCCAGATTAAGAATCTCTAATTTGGTATTACTTATAAATAATCCAGAAGGTAAGATTTGGATGGCATTATTGCTCAAATCAAGTAATTCTAAATTTTCTAAGTTTATCAGTGCCTTTGAAGCTAAAAACCTGATGCAATTACCGCTTAAATTCAGATATTCAAGTTTTGGACAGTTACGAAATGCTTCATTCCACAATGTGGTAATTTTATTTTTAGATAAAATTAAAACCTTGAGATTTTCTAAACCCACAAAATAATCAAGATCCAAATCTTGGATATCATTTCGACGTAAATTAAGGTAACTGAGACTATTTAACTCTCTAAATACTCGTTTTGGTAGCCTTGAAATTAAATTGTCCTGCAACATTAATTGCACCAAATCATTCATACCTACAAACGCATCTGTTTCGACATTCTCTATTTTACAAGAATCCAACCTTAAATCTGTTAAAGATGAAAGATTTCTAAAAACGTTGTTGGGTAACAATCGTATTTCATTTTCGTATAAGTACAGTAACTTCAAAATACGGTTCTCTCCAAATAAATCAGAGTTCAGGCTTTTTATGTTATTATCATATAATTTTAATTCTAAAAGTGTGTTAAGCCTGCTAAATATATTAACTGAAAAATTATTGATGTCGTTTTTGAAAACATGCAATATTTTCGCATGGTAGAGACCCATAAAAACGTTGTCGTCTATATCATTTATTTCGCAAAACGAAATTGAAACTTCATTTAAATTTTCCAGCGTTTCAAACAGAAAAGAAGTTAACTTGTTTACTTTGCAAAGTGTTATCCTGAAAATTTCAACTTGTCCGATTTCCTTAAAAAAGTCAGAAGTTAAAGTATCGATCTGACATTTTTCAAGTTCTAATTCTCTAAAATCTTTCGTTTTAATTTCGTTTTCTTTGGTGAATTTAGGAATTTCCAACTTTATATCTTCAACACTCTTCATTTTCTCACAAACGATTTTTTTTAAATTTGCATAGTATTTACATTGAGGTTGATCATCGCAATAAACATCCATTTTCTTGCCCACAGTAAAACGACGACACTAGAAAAAAATCAACACAAAGTTTAGAAGGCATAAACAGTACTTTAAGAAACCCACACAATACTTACATTATAGCAAAAATTGTTTTATTAATTAAATAATTCCATTAGAAGGTTCCACTTAAAAACAGATAAATCGGTACAAGACGTGTAAACTTTAACAAAATGCGCCATTAAAATAATGTTTTATTGAAGATAGCTTGAACAATTTCAAAGTTTATCAAAGTTAACACAAATGTGTGACTATACAGTGATAATGAAAAACAAATTTAGAGTGAGACACGTGTATTTACAGGTGAACGCATTTTGACAAAACTGAACGTCTTATCACTTTTTGAACTACTTGCATTAATAGTTTTCAGTTGAGAAATCTTATGACACATTAATAAGATAATTACAATAGAGAATCTTTCTTAAATGTACAGGATGCAACTCTTCTCTTCCACCTAGCTGTTACATTTACACCAAATGATGACGAAGTAGACGACGAAATAGCTAGACACCTCTCTAATATACCTCCTAATGTATCACCAATTAAATCCTTTACTGCTACAGAATTGCAACAAGAAATCTTTTAAACACAAGGAAAGCCCCAAGTATAGATAAAGTAACCTCGAAAATGTTAAAAGAACTCCCTAAGAAAGGTGTGACTTGCCTATTATTTTTATTCAATGCACTCCTACGGCTCAACTACTGGCCCAAACAACTAAAAACTGCTGAGATAATATTAATGTCGAAACCAAGAAAAACCCAAATGAAGTTTCGTCATATAGACCAATCAGTCTTCTACCAGTTATATCCAAACTCCTAGAAAGATTACTATTGCACACGATAAACACTGACCTACCAGCAGAGGAATGGATTACAGAGCATCAGTTTGGATTTAGACAAGGCCATTCAACTGTCCAACAAGTTCATCGTATAACACATGAAATATACCTCGCATTTGAACAAAATAAATACTGCACAGCTGTGTTCTTAGACGTCAGCCAAGCATTTGATAAAGTCTGGCGCATTGGATTACTTTACAAAATTGCAAAGATCCCCCCGTTAAAGCATTATAGACTCTTCAAATCCTACCTAACCAGCAGGCAGTTTAGAAGCAAGGTGAATGATGAAACATCCAAGAATTACCTTATCACATCTGTAGTTCCCCAAGGAAGCGTGCTGGGACCAATCCTGTACGTGTTATATACAGCCGATATGCCAAATGCTCGAAATATCATAGTAGTGACTTTTGCCGATGACACCGTTCTCCTAGCGACACACGCCGATCCAGCAAGAGCATCCAATATCCTACAGCATCATTTACTACCGCTACAACAATGGCTAAAAAATGGAAAATTAGAATTAATACGACCAAATCTAAACAAGTCGATTTCACATTAAGAAAGATCGCTGTCTACCACTATATATCAACAATGAAGTAATTCCAATATGCCAGTTCACAAAGTATCTCGGTTTCCATCTGGACTCCAGACTTACATGGAAAAAGAGGAAATAGATAGACCTGAAAGTGAAAGAACTATATTGGCTAATAGGCGAAACATTCAATTTATGTCTAGAAAACAAGCTCCTACTCTATACTACCATACTTAAACCCATATGAACGTATGGGATTAAACTATGGGGGTGCGCAAGTAAATCAAGCATTTCCATTATCCAAAGGTGCCAATCCAAAATATTACGCATGCTTACCAATGCACCATGGTACGTGTCCAACCAAACGCTTCACCAGGACTTGAAGGTTCCATTTGTTACCGAAGTAATTAATGCTCGAAGTTCCAAACACTGCAGCAAAATAGAAACCCACCCCAATCTACTCTTACTGCAGCTACTCCAGAAGCCACCTACTAGAAGATTAAAACGGTTATGGCCAGCTGACATGAAGTCGGACTAAGAGGCTCCCTCACTGGAAGGACCCTCATCCCGACAATCACGACAACACACTAGCTCATATGTACAGGCTATTGTGGTGTGATGAGCAATAGAAAGTTAGTACTACATGTATGGTGATGTTGGTAGTTGTCAAAATGTAATGTAAAATATCATTTTGAATTGTGTTTTAATATATTTGTGATTAATAATTAAAACATGTTTGAAAGTATTGGTATCACTGATACATATTGATTTTAGTCAAGCCTATAACCAACTAATTTTAAAAAACGAAACCCAAAATTTTTTATCATATCGAGACTTACCATTTGGAGCTAAACAGACATGTTGCATTTCCCAACGCATTGTTGAGACCACATTGAAGGGCGTACAGGTACGTCATTGGCAGGACTAGATAATAACATCTGAGAAAACTGAGAGATGTTCAATTAAGCAAGGCTAGTCTAAAACTGAAATTAAATATTTATTTATTATTTATTAATAAGATAAATCTAAAGTTGACCATAAAGCTTCTCCAAGACGTTAAGAGGCACCAAAGTAAGGGGTTTGCCCTCCATGTTTGTGTTTCAGAGTCTGAGAGTTTCTTTAGAGTTCAAGAAGGACTCACACAAGCCCCAAGACTAACCCAACAAGTTTTTTTAATGGTTCACAAATTTAATATAATCATTATACTGATAATTTAGAACAGAATCTTGACAATCATAAAATAGCCAAAAAGAGTCAGATGTCTGAAAATACTGTAAAAAAAAGTGAAATGAGTTTAGGTGAAGTATTAAGTTAAAAGGCTTAGGATGAATTTTACACTTAAGCCAGAAGTGAGCAAGCTTGGTCCCCGTAGCCGAATTTACATTTATGTTTGAAATATCTATGTGTTTCAAAATGGTTGATCCTGAAGATTTGTGAATTTCAATTTGACCTACTTACATGTCACCACTCACCAGGTGTGACTTTCCTAAACAAGTCAAATAGGTTCTTATCTCCTTTTTAAGATATGTTCTAATTTACTCGACCTCAAAGAAGAGACTTGGCGTAGATAGCTCAAGATTCGAGTTATACCAAGTAGGTACCACTTTTCGTTACTTATTGATAAATGTGACATAAGTCAAGGAAGGTTTGGTTTACTCATTCTTCCAAAATGTCTACTGTGTATTTTCAAATAGAAACCAAAATCTGATTCTAAGATCAATTAAAGTAAACTTGACAAGTCAAAATTGAAAGAAAGAAGTAGTGCAGAATAACAATAAGTAAAAATGAACCACAACGTAAACTAAACTTATCGAATCTCTAACTGTAGGAAGCTCACTTAACGTATCAGAGCTCGTCAGTTTTTAACCTACAAATATTGAGATTGCGTAGGTAGAGGGGTTGAGAAACGCTAATTTAAAGCACATGCATCTTAATGTACCGAAAACGCATGACCTTCATAATCTTCTACTTATAAAATTAAATTCAGATAGGTTTCTAAAAATTACTAAACTTCATTCCACAACATTTCGAGATTCTATGAACACTTTAGAATGGTAGTTGACACAATGACACATATTGAAAGGTTATCTTCCTGTCATTAAAAGTAAAACTACTAAAATCGTTGTTGTTAGTTGTTTTGATTATCACAAAATGGTTTATGTTCATGAGATTGTTCATTGTGTTGAAATTTTGAAGCAACTAATCAACGCTGTGTTATTTCTAGAGATTTTTCTATTGTACTAAAATCAAGGCTGCAACTGAATAAGACACTCAAATATTTTGACTTGATACTTAAATATTTACACGAAATTTCTTTATTATGTTGAAACATTTTTATTTGGTCTGTTACAGATTCGTGCCCACTTGTTGATGTGCTATAGTCTACGGCATTACAAGTCGAAAATAAGGAGAGACCATTTTGGCTGATCTCAGTATTAAAGAAATTATGGAAATTTTTAATTTAGCGACAGCTAACGCGGGGGCAAGGCCTTGAGTCATGAGAGCAAGGAGTATCTGACCGCTACTCATAACTTCTCAAAATAACTCAAAAAAGACTTCAAATCATTCTAAGTTCTAGACTCAAGCATGAATAATCTTACCGTTTGAAGTATGAAATAATAATAAGGATTAGGAAGGACAAAAAAACAAGAACAAACAAATAATGTACAAAATATGTATTGAGGCTCTTTCTGACATCAAAATACACTTTAAATGATAAATGATTTGGTTGATAACGAACAAATAAATGTCAATGGTCAGTTTTATATTTTGATTTATAAAAATTACCTCTTGAATAGATTTATGTGGAGTTGCTGTATATACGTATAAAGAGTAAAAACCTTCAGATGGAAACTATTCCAGTTCGTTGTCATTTAAATAAACATATCTACTAGATAATCTAAATGTGAGAATAACAGCTATTAAAAAATTTAGTTTGATTATTTCGTAAATTTAAAACAGAAATAGATTTAAGAGGTTTGAAAATATCGTTTTGAATTTTTTTTATTCTGTTACTTTCTAAGATAAGTTGCTTTAGATTACATAGTCCTTCAAAATATGCTTCTCGCAAGCAGCAAATGTTATTATTTCCAAGATCAAGAATTTCTAATTGAGTATTTTCCCTAAATAACCTTGAAGGCAAAGTCTGGATGACATTATTGCGCATATCAAGTAGTAACAGATTTCTTAAATCTATCAGTGCATTTGAAAACACAAATCCAATACAATTATTGCTTAAATTCAAACACTCTAGCTTTGGGCAATTAGAAAACGCATTACTCCATAAAGTATTAATTTTATTTTGGGATAAATCTATTTTCTTTAAATTGTCCAAACCGAAAAGGCAATTAAAATTCAAATCTTCGATTTTATTTCCACTCAAATTAAGATAATTAAGATTATGTAAATCTCTAAATACACGTCTTGGCAGCTTTGCGATTAAATTGTTCTGTAGCATTAATTGTACTAAACCACTTATACCTACAAAAGAATCTTCTTCAACAGTTTCAATCTCACATGAATCTAACCTCAAATCTGTTAAAAACGAAAAATTTTTGAACACGTTATTGGGTAACCATCTTATCTCATTTTCACATAACCGCAGTACTTTCAGAATGCAGTCGTTCTCAAAAAGGCCAGAATTCAATAATTTTCTTTTATTATTATGTAATTCTAATTCCATAAGTGTACTAATATTACTAAATAGGATGATGTTTTCTGCGAAATTACCAATGTCGTTTTTAAATAGCTGAGAACGTAATATTTTTCCTTTACAATAATTTATTCGGGCTGTTTTCAGTTGCTTCATTTTGTTGAGGAAGTCACGAGTTAAAGTATCCATACGGCATTTTGAATGTTCTAGTTCTCTAATAAAATTGTCCATTTGAATTCCATTCTCCATGATGAATTTATGAATTTCTGTGTTCACTTCCTTAGAATTTGTCATATTTACACAAACTATCTTATTGTTGCATTCGTTAGAATTATGTTGAGGTTGGAAATCGGAATAATCTTCCATTTTTCGTCCAAGAGTAAAATGATGACACTGGGAAAATATCTACAAAGTTTAGAAATTAAATTCAATAAAGCCATATAAGGAAACAAAACCCGTTTTGAGTAGTAGGTACTACTTACGTTTATAAACAAACAACTTGACTAATTTCAAATAAAAACAAACTATATAACCTACAATTTTAATGTTTCATAGCAAATAAATCAAAACGGTTTTGATTTAAGAATTTATTGAAACTAAAAACTATGCGGACATGTGCTGATTATATCACTCTTTCAATGTAATACAGGGTGTATCATCTCCAAAAAATAAATTTTTAAAGGGCATAAAAGTCATATTTGATTATGTATTTAACTTATCAATCCTATCAGTGACTGCTTCACTGCTTTTAGTTTTTAGCTAAACTTGGAAGATGCGGTAGAATATCTTTAGGTGTTTGGTAAACTAGATTTTTGAGATCCGTACTGAAAGGCAAAAAGATTGTTATTTAATCTATCAATATGCAGGTGAGGAAACCAGAAGGTAAAATGAGATGCACCCAAGCTTTAATTCAATTTAGCAGAGATAGTTATATTTCTTTCGTAGGATGCGCAGTTTTTGAGTAAAATAGTAGAGCAGCAAAGCGCCTCGTACCCAGGTATTTAAATTATAGGAGGAGATCGAGATCCGAGATGGGAGTTTAAAGTTTTAGGCGAATGTTGGCAGGTTTTAGTCTTGCCTGGATCTTTTGAGCCGAACCATTTGAGTGCTGACAAAGACTAAAATAATTAAAATAGAAGCTCTTGAAAGGAATTGCCTTGCAGACTCTGTGTTGTCTATGTGTAACTGTTAATTATTTGAACAAGGAGGTAGGAACATCTGCATTGACGAGTTCGTGTCAGACTTGGTCAAAGGCTCGATGTCGAGGAGGATAGCAATAATGCAGCGGCCATAGTTGGCGGTACGACTAGAGAAGTAGATCTGACGTCGAACAACCGGTTCAAAAACCAAACTGATCAGCGAAAATTCTTTTGAAGACTCTCCCGATGACGTTTAATAAGACTATGGGGCCAAAGTGGTGGCTTTCCAAGAGGTGGGAAAATATCTGAATTAAAGACAGCTGTTGAAGAGGATGGAGTTAAGAGTGATGGTAACTACAGGAAAATGTTGTGGGGCTTTTCTGGTGATGATGTCCCTGCCGAAATAGTATTTGCCAGTGGAGATAGTGACTCCACCCAGATGGAGCCGAGACAGAAGGTGGCTTTTCCATATATTTTCTGTTTGATAATTGATATGGTGGAAGTGACAGTTACTGAAAAGTGGCTCTGTAAGTGGTTAGTGGATTTCTTGGAGTTTCTTGGGTTTGGGAATCAGTGACTATCCTGCCAGGGCTTGAGATTTATTCCAAAATTCGCCGCCATCTCTGTGATCCAGGTTATAGCAGAAGGTAAGACCAAAATAATTGACTCTGAATATTATTGAAATGAGTACTGCTGCTGCTTTCCAAGAGTATGGGTAGTGAGTACATTACAATAAAAATGTTCAAAATGAATATTTTTTTATTTAAGTACGCAAGTATTTATCAAAAACTGCTCAGAATTAAAGGAACAGAAGCAAATGCATATTTTTAATTCTGCTTACCTCTATCTTACCTTCAACAATCATGAAAATATAACGTTTGGTGATTACAGTACTACATTACTCTAATATGAAATCACTCACATTCAACGTACACCATTTCTTCACTTACCTATTTAATTGTTTGTTTGAGAGAAGTTCCTATTTGCATAACTTGGATGTTAGATTAATCCAAATATACATTGGTGTACAATGCTGAACTCATGAAAAACACAGAATAAATTAAAACTTATTTTGCAGAGAAAGTGTATTGGGCTTTTTCACTTACAATCGGTAAATTTCTTGACAAATTATTTAATGTCTAACAATTATAAAAATAAGCAGTTCAAATAGAAAACTTTATTAAAAATTAATATTTACGTACAAATCACTAGCTTTGTTATCAGTTGGTATTTTAAATTACAACAATATGAATTTAGTTACAACTATAGTCTTACATAATACATAATTCTAAAAAATAATAGTAGTAGTAACAATAATAAATTATATTGCAGTATAATTATCATTAATTGGAAGCTATGGCATACTTCATTTTTCATATTTGAAATGTGATAATACAAACAATTAAAAACCAAATAAATACACTTAGAACGTTTATTACGTACAGATAAAAGAAACACTTTCTTAGAAAGCAAAAACAAAGTAACTAATGAATGATAAAGTGTTTAACAACTAAATTTGCAGTATATTGATTTACAGCCAATAATTCGAATGTGCTACGTAATTACAAATATTGCAGTTACACAATTTAACTATCACATATTTATTTGCTCAGTTTAATTTTAGTCAATTAATTCGGTTTCACTGATATCTTCACATCAAACTTTTAAACTTTTTTTTTCAAAGATACAATTTTGTTCAAAGTGCAATTAAAATCACATCACAAAAATATCCTAATCGCTATCACTATAAACAGCTGTCTTTATATTATGTTCTATTTTTCTAATATTACTTATAATATCTATCTGTGGTGCTTCTCTATGTAACTTCTTTCGTAACCTCTTTTCTAATATGATATAATATATGAGGACAAAAATAAACAACAATATAACAAGCCATAACAAGAGATATGCTCTAAAATACCATTTCTCCATTTGGAGATTACCTACTGCAAAATTAGGGTAACAATAACTTTCTAGATTGTTTGAAGTTACAAGTAATGCATCAGGGTAACAAGCTGTACATTGATAATCACTAGATCCTGAACAATTTTTACAGGTATAATGACAATGTAGACAAACGCTTTGTAACGCTTGTAGATTCTTGTTTCCATGTTCACTCTTCTGGGCATCAAGATAGCTTGGATAGAGATGTTCTGGGCATTCCAACAAACACTTACCTTGATGTAGAATATAATTTGAAGGACATTCTGTAAAAAAAGAAAACACTTCAAATTTGCTGCATTTTTAAGAATAATTTAGTATAAACTATTTGTAAATAAAATTATAAAAAATAAACTGTGACTGAAGTAAGGAAAGCAAAAAACTAAAAAAATGCCATCACTTTACATAGCCAACTATCGTAAATAATTAAGTGTATAATTTATAAGCATGCAGCACACACAACCCCAATGGTAGACTTACCTAATATTATATCCACGTAAATTGACTGCTTGTAGAGTGATTATTTCAGTAGTTCACTAATTTTTATTAAAAAAACAGACAAAAGAAATATTCACTAAATCCACAAAGCCGACATTAATTAATTACTAATGAAAATACATTAAGAAAAGTTTAAATTTCAGCCACAATTTATTTTTTGAATATAATTACAAACACTTGCTTTACATATATCAACAACACAGTTTTGTTTTTATATCGACTTAGTGAAATTTTATAAGCATTACAAATATATAACAGAAATTAAAAACAGAATCATAGAAGCCCTTATATTTACTGTTATTTCATATTTACGAAAAATATATATTAACAAAAATAAGTGACAGAATGGGCTATTATGACTAATTGCTAATATTAAAATTATCTAAACCTATTGAGATTCCTGAACACACATATAATATACATTTGCCCATTGACCTAAAACTTTTTAAAACACTGGATACTAGAATGAACACAATGATGAAATAAGAAATTCTGTAATCAAAAGGATAACATCAAGTACTCCAAACTGTAATTCTTACAAGTTACCATGAAAGTGCTAAACAAAGATTAACGCAGAATAAGTTTATATCAATAGTAATCTGAGCAGATATTTAAATATGAAAAATAATTATAAAGGAAAATTAGTAGATATATGTAAACATTTAATTCAACGTGGAAAACCTTATATTATCTTTTTCTAATACTCGCTTTTAGTTTTACAGTTACCACTCAACCAAATCTAGCAGGTAAATAATTATTATATATAAAGTATTCTTTGGTTTCCTTAAATATATAACAAAATATTTTTCAATGTTGGCAAAAATAACAGGGTGACCTTTTTTGTAACGATAGTTTAATTTAAAATTACATAAATACAAAACTTATCTTAAACGATAAGCAAATTTAAAATTAAAAAAAAAAAAGTTCCAAGTGGTGCTACTTTCAACAAAAGCTTGCAATGTAGAAAAAGTATATTGTAATAAAATATCTAATGATATTAAAAACAAAACAGTATAAACATAATTAAATATTATGAACGAATATACAACATAGTTATGGAAGAACATAGTGATTTATTATCATTGCCTATTTTATATTAACTATAATGGAACTTGTTTATTTATATGAAAAACTATTATTAAATATTAAAACAGTTGTAAAGAAGCAACAAAATATAATTTTAACTTAGGCTGATATAAAATCTGATCAAGTAAGAAACAAAACACATAATGCCAAACCCACAGTGACCTATACAAGAGAGTATATTTGCACATCAAAAAGAGGTAGGTATTACTCAGCTGTACAATTATAAATAAAATTAAATAATTAGGAGATGGCTTACGTTTAATGTCATTGTACATATTTCATCCACACACATACATATTGTAGTTAAATTTCTAATATCTAGGAGTAATTTTTTTCATGAATTTTTAATATGTACTGGAACATCTTTAAAGTGTTATTTAAATAATTGCACTTATATATAATTCAGAAGAACCAAACCTAAATTTCTTACTCACTGCACAGAACTGTCATATGTTACTTACGCCTAAGATAATATTTCGGTATAACATTTAATTAGGTAGACAGATAAATTTAAAATTTGGCACATGTATTAATATTAATATGCGCTTATCTTTAAAAATGCTAAAAATAACTGAACTAGAGTGATTTACTTAACTAATTTTAAGATATGAAAACTTCATATTCATTTTGTGTGTTATAAAAAATAAATTATTACATAGTAATACCGTAGATGACAAAAAAATCCAAATCAGAAATTGTCATAAAATTATCACTGTTTTTTAGACTAAATCTATCATATTAATAACTAAGGTATTTTAAGAAATTACTACTTTATTTAAAAAAGCACCAATATTATTCTTTAAGGAATATTGCGTAATTATATTTGAACATGGTACTGAATAACTTTGTGAAGTTCCTGAGTTTTCTAGGCCTTCTATTGAGTATGTAAAAAAGGTATTTAATAGAGTAACAAGTAAAATTAACGAAGCGATCGTTATAGCATTAGGAAGCACAGTAAAATTGATATTATTAACTGTAACATTGAGATAAATTAACAAGTTGTATAATATTACATAAAAATAGGCTCATATATTATTGTCCCTTTATGATGTTAATTCATGAAAATAAATTAAATTCTTACAAATAATTTAGAAAGAAACTAAAAGTTAGATAACTTTGTGGTAATTACTAATTTAATTTACTAAAATGTAAATACTGTAAAATTAGTGATTTATATCAATATAATCAACTACTTATAATATATATTTTGAAATCAACTTTTAACAAATTGGTGTAAATAAAAACTTATATAGAATCTTAACATATAAAGGTTATAATTGCACTGAAACTTTTATAATATTTTGTTGGTCTGTAAAGCAGGTATTCTTTTTTATGTAATTGTGCACCATGTTCAAAAAAAGTGTAAGACCCAAGTAAGACCTATAACTATCTATGGTAGTTAAATATGTCATGTTCTAGACCAGATTTTTAAAATGTACATTTTAAGCAAAAAACACCCAATTTCTCTAAAAAAAATGGTTCACTTTCAAAAACAACCACAAAATCCATCAATGTACTATAATTCCATAATTTATGATGTATTAATGATCCTAATCCAATTGATTTGTATAACAAGTTTAAACAAAAAATAAAAAATAGTCAAATGAAAAATGTCTAACAAAGAAGCCAGGCATGATCATATACAGTAATAGTCCTTTTAGAATAACAAAGCAAATCTATAATGCATTGATGGTAATCCATTCAACAAAAGTATAAGTATACAGGATAATACTCTTAGGGCCCTCTGACATGGTGCTAAATTTGACGTCAAAATTGACTACAATTTCGTCATTGAAATCTGACATTGTTGCATACAGCACATTTAATGTCAAAACTGTATTTAAAAATTTGACAAGGGAATATTTAGAACATGTTTTAAAAATCCTGTTAATTCTGTTCTAAATAACCACAGTGAACTCCATTTTGTTACTGAATTCGAACAACAGTCTGTTCACAAAAATAAGCAAACATTTATCTTTTACGGCCATTTTGATCATGTTGTCAAGGTGATATCAAAAAACTAAAAGTATATGTATCTCTTATTTTTTTGATGTAGAATACGACTATAAAGTAAAAAAAATTTTTGAAAATTCTTCAAATTTTGGCGGCCATTTTGACCATGTTCCCGAAAAGATTTCAAAAAACGAAGACACCATGTTGTCTTTAGTTTTTGATGTAGAATCCAAATCTCTAGTCGAGATTTCCTAATTTAAAAAAAAATGCAGACAGACTTTGCAAATTCAGTAATGACTCCGAAGGAGTTCGTTAAAAATTGCATAAAGCTATCTTTCTCATTTTTTTGGATAGATGTTTATTAAAATATCTTCTAAACTTAATAGAATGCTCACTATGTTTAAAAATATAAAACAGCCTATGGGAGAAAAATCCTATAAAGGATGGATACCATTGTTTAACAAATATAATACAAATAGAACTTCAATAGTTGTGATAGTAGTGATGGTAGTAAATATGGTTTTGGTTCAATACATAACCAAATTGTAATTGATTATGTGAGAGATATCAGGAAGACTGGAACACTTCAGAAACACATCTGAAACTTTATGTGATGTATGGGATCATATTTACAGTTTTACTTTTCGCTGTCTAAATTTGAGAGAATGCTGCTCATTTTAGATTTCTATTCCATAAAATCACAAAATAAAATTGTAATTGATGTGTATCTAGACACTTCCACTAGATACACAAAAAATGTAACTAGTTACAGATACCGATACTAAATTGGGGAAAAGTAACTAGTTGCTCTCTCAGACACACCAAAAGTATCTAGAATCGGGTAACTAGATACATTACAACACTATTAGTAAGTATCAAAACAGTAAGCTTGACAATTTTTTTTGTATATTGTTTTGACAGTTACTGCTTACTACTCTTCCATTGTTATGGATTTAAAGTAGTACCTTAGGATCATTTATGATAGTGTATGTACAATATGTTTGGATAAGTCCTGAAAACGATGTTAAAACATTTTTATAATGAACATGTTTCTCATAGAACTATTTACGACATCTTTTGTTAGCATGACAATGACCTTCTTACGAATCCATTACTTCAATAACCATAAAGGTACAAATTATGTGAGGAGTGTTTGAAAAATTAAAGCAAGATGCAAGAAGTACAGTTCGTACAAGTGAAAGAAAACTACCAAAAAAGTATAAAGTCTGAGAATCCTGTATATGGAAAGACTTGAAGTGTATAAAGCTGCAATATCATAGATGATTTACTGCATCTAAATACACTAATAAACAGCTTCAAACAACACCAAGGGTCTTAGTCAATACCTGAACTAAAAGCTTAAAAAAAAAACTAAACTCATCATAAATGACAAAAACGATTTTATGCTTTTTCAGGGATTTTTAGTTGGCAACAGAAGTTTTTACAAACAAAATAATAAATAAATAAATAAGCAAGCTCAGAGAAACATCTGATAGTATGAAGTAAATACTATATAAAAAACAAAAACATAAACTGAGATTGACTGAAGAGGAATTTGACTTTTTTTTAAAAAAAAGTTATGATTTTTACCTACCTCCGTTAAAATAAATAAAATAGCTACAACCTGGATTTTGTGTAACTCATCTGAATCCTAATAGTTTTTATAAAACCACCATTTTTAGCCTAATGTTACTGTCTTAGCTATTCTGCTGGATCAGATTTCACCTGCAGCCTATGACAGTGTTTCTCAATCTTTTTACTCTCGTGACACATTTTCCAAAGAAGAAAAAATTTTGCTGCACACCTATGTAGTATTGGTATGTATATTCAGACAATGATGCTAAAATAAAAGCGACACTAGTTTTGTTTTTAAGATTTCGCAGCACACTTGAAACATTTTGTGGCACACCCTTTGAGAAACACTGTTACTTATTTTTTTAACATTTCTATGAGACAAGATCTCACCCTTGGCTCATTTGTAAGGATTCAATTAACTGCTATGGTCAGAATTGAAAACTGATCTATTCTTGTTTAAAAACTGGTGTTTCTTGAGAATGAGCTAAAAATATTTGGTTTTGTTGTACTATAAAATGCACTTTTCTTTTTATATAATTCAATGATGGATTTTGAGTGTTTTTCAAAATAAGCCATTTTTTAAAGAAATATGTTTTTAGAGTTTTGTTGCTTAAAATGTGCATTTTAAAAATCTGGTCTAGAACATATTTATTTAACTACTGTCTACTAATAATAAAAAGTAGTATAACTGTAATATAAAATATCACCACATTCAAATGCACCATATTAGTCTACATAACCAAATACTCTACTAATATGACTTATTCCAACTGTTTGAGTTAAAACATATAGTTTTAAGTATTTTTTTGTAAATTTAATCTCTGGACTTAATTTTATAAGCAATAAATCATTATTATTTCCATTCAGTTACATTTACAAATAAAATCACAATATAATTACAAAACTTGTGAATTTAATTCCAGAGCCAAAACTTTTCTTCTCAAAGATTTATCGAAATGTTTTTATAAAATTATTTTTAAGATTCAGGAATCTGCATACTCTGTGTAAATAGAAAGAAAAAGGTGTTACATAGCATTTTGCAATGCAAAACCAAGGAAAAATTAAAACATATCACTTGTATACTGCAACGTCAGATTGAGATACAAACTCTCTACAATCCCTAAATAGAATTTCTAAATCTAAGTGAGAATAAACATTTGTACAGTATAACCTCGGTTATCCATGTGTGTGAGCCAATTATTGTTAATAAGTGTTACAGTTATAAGATTAACTGAGGTCATGCTGCATAATCTTGATTGCAAGTTTGCCTTTTAACAGAATTATCAATTACACTTGGGAATTTTCAACCAGATGTCCAAATTCAAAAGTGTCGTAATAGCTACAAGACAGTTATTCAAATTTTTAATGTTGGTTGCAACATAAAAATTGTAAAGAAAAAGGTTTTTTTTACATAATTTTCTGTGCTGATACATAATGGATTGTAAGTATTCATTATATTCCGATTTGAATTTTATATTTTATATAAATGTAATAAATGGTTTTATAGAACCTACTACTTGATTCAAGATATAAATTTATTTGAGGAATATAATTTATTGTTAAAAAGAAATACTAAAATTATATTAAATAAATATTAAAAATGTCCAGAAGAGTAAATTTACAAATTAATATAATTGTAAGTAGCTATCCACTCAATAAAATTACTGAAAACACACTAATCTTGTTCATTGGCAACGTAGATTTCCAACTATTTTTAATATTTATACAGTATATCATAAATACAATAAATAGTTTTAAAGCATTCATTACTCCTTCTTTATATTACTTAATATAACCCATATACAAGTAAATGAAATGAAGTTTTCATATCTTTTCTGTTCTGTGACTAATTCTTTTTACCGCACCATTTATTATTTTACATTTTGACAAAAACATTAGGTCATATATTTTTGGTGAAGGCCAACCACTTATAGGACTTAATTATTATACTAATGTACTGAGTGCCTTATTTGTTTAACTAACCACAGCCACTATAAAAATTCTTGTTACTTATTAAAAACAAAAAAAAAATAAAAATAAAATAAACGTTATGAAAACATAATGGAACATTTGCAATTAGCACCGTTAAACATAGCTATAATGCATTTAGAAAGAAAATTAACCCGTATTTAAACTATAATTATACACCTTATTTCTGCTTAATAAAAAAAAAACAGAATTAATGTGTACATAATAATCAACATAATGAGTACTTAAAATAATCTTTATAGATCCTCATTTGTTTACTATTAAGGAGATTTCCTCATTGTGAGTTTTATAGTTTAAGAAACATATTAAAATCGTGGATACAAATCTGATGTAAAAGTTTTCAAATTGGTTAATGTGCTAAAGTACTCCCTTACAATTAAGAACACATAAAACCGTTAAATTTTTGGAGTTCTGCGTGCCTAATATGTATAAAATTAACAAGTTTGATGTATACATTGTTAAAACTAGTATTGTATCACATGGAAGACCTATGTGATAACCATTTTTTTCTAGATTTCTTACATAAATTAATTTAAACAGTCTTCCAGAGCTTATTTTAAGATGTTTGATTTCTGTATTAATAGTATATAGGCTAACATGATTTTTTAATAGTGACAAATCTTTAGCTATTGATGTCGTATCTGGTACTGATTCTTTTATTTTTATGCAATTTACACTGTCAATTGAATATAATTTAACTTTTCTCGTTTGTCTACAAATTTTGCTATAAATATAATTATGGCCACAAAAAGTTTGCAAATTTTCTTTTACCCAAAATCGAATGAAATGAGCAAATTTATGATTCATGAATGATGCAGCCTGTAAATGGACCCGAAATTGGCATACAAAATTATACAATTTCATATAATAGCCTGACTTAAAAAGCGACGTTCCAAATATGAACAGCCTTATCAATATATTTATGAAATACAATAAAATATTTTGGAAATACGCATAACATAATATAATTACAATACACAAACCTATACAAAAATGGCCTTTGGTTTTTGCACAATTTTGAGCAGAATTAGTAAATGGCAGTTCTTCTTCTACGGTCAAGGTATCTTTTCTAATCTGGAAAAATATAAATACTTGTAAATATTTCAAGTTTAATACTAAATAATATTTTGATAACATTACCTCTCCTTCAACTTTCCAATATTCGGTAGGTGATTCAATATCAACCGAATTGTGCTGGAATTCATCTGTGGTAATACCGGTTTTGTAAGGTATCGTATTCACTTTATTATCGTCCTGAGTAGCAGGTGGAGTTGCAGTACCGTATAAGATTAAATCCCATGTTTGTATTTCAGCTGAAAATAAAACAAGAGAAATATTATACATGTGCATCTCTCAAATGAGTAACAAAGAACTTGACTATATATTTATCAAATAAGCACAGTAAATATAGAGTAAGTAAAAAGCATTGAGTTATTTTCCATATTTGTTTATTTTTTATATGTTTTACATCTTAGTGTATAACCACACGTAAGCATTTTTGCCGGATGTGGTTTTATTGCTTCAGCGAATCTGAAATGTTGAAATTCGTGGAAGCAATAAAAATGCTTTGCAAAAAAGCAGATGTGTGTTATACACTTATTATCTTATGACTTTATTTTGGATATTTTATCAGTCTCTTGTAGATAACATATACAATAAATTGTCTTATATCAATACTATTGTTATTTTTACTATACTTAAAATATTTATAAAATGAATCGACAAAATAATTATTTGAAATTTTGCTTTAACCCCTTTACTATTTTGCTTGAATTTTAAAAAAGTTCCCCAAAAAACATTTTTTCTGAATCAGGTTTGGGCTGTTCACTCCTTGTATCAGAACTTGTGCTGTCAAAAGACAATTGCCATGAAAAAATGAGTTTTTAAGATTTTGCATGGATCAGATTTGGACTATTTTATCTTATCCTTGATGTCTGAACAAAGTTTTGCAAATAAGAATAGACGTAAGCAATTTATTATAAGTGCGTTAAGAAAATTTAAAGCAATGCACCAAGCACGAAATGTGTAAGTTTTCTCACTTCACTTTTTACTCACCCTCTATAGAATAATAACAAACATAGGCAATATAGTTGTGTAAAGAAAATCACTAAATTACAAATGTGCTCCAAAGTAAGATAAGGCATTTTGTTTGAAATAAGTAAAAAAAACACATTAAGCATGCATTCAAACAGCAACGTATTTTACATCAGATTAATGGATTATTACCGGTAGTCATATCCTTCGAGTTTGTCGTTAATGTTTGAAGCAAAGTAGTGGCTTCTGGAGGTTTAGGAGTGTATAGTTTGGTATTACGATTTGAATTAAGATCACGACTTTTCTCTTTTTGTTTCTGTGCTTTTTTAAAATGGTCTCGTGATTTAGCACCATCACGAGCAGGTATCATAATGGGATAAGTAATACTTATATTTTTGATAAATTTCCAATATTGCTTTCCGATATCTCCAACATTTTGGAATTTTGTATTATTTATTGCATAATAATAAGGAGACGGAGGCATTGTCACTGAAGAATTTAACAGCTTTTTATTCTTTTTGAAAGGTGTATTCAAAGTGAATGGAATAAAATCTTTAGATGTACTACTATAATTTTTAGTTTTAGATTTTGTTTGGTTTTTGAGAAATTTGGGAGCTATTGTGGTGGGTTTTGAAAGATTTTTATTATTCTTTTTCTTGGAGCTTTTCTTTTTACTGTTACTATTTTTTGTTTTAGAAATTTTATCAGAATCTGGACTTTCTGAAGCAGGTAGGAACTTTTTGGTTCCATAAAGAATAAGTGACCAATTTTGCAGAGTAGCTCGGCCTGTAAAGCGAAAGATTGGGTTAGGACAGCAAAGATTGTATTATGTTAGTATTTCACAAGTTTAATGTGCAATCCAAACACTACTAGATTCTTTATACAAACCTAGTAAGCGACCATCGTTGTGGATTTCTAACTGCCATGTTCCAAATGGTGTTTCGCCCCACGAATGTACCGACATAAATGGCCAACGATTAAATCCTGAATGTGCAACATCGTGAGCTCTGAAATGATAAATGAAATAATATAAAATCTTTATTGATTTTAATTTATCTTAACTGATACAAGTTACTTTCAAAGCAAAAGGTTATTAATTGGAAATCCATAGGTTATAATATCTATATAATACATTTTATTTAAATAACTGCATGTAAAATATATAAGTAACTACCTATGTGCTAACAAAGTGACTCTAGTTCCCATTGGTGATGTAAGTTGTATGTGCAGATCACCACGACGTTGTGAAAAAATAGTGAGCTTAGCTTGTACATGTTCTAATACCTGCACGCCTTCACATTCTGTGACTTGAAGCTGTAGAACAACAACACTTTTTGCTGGAATAGATCTGTAAATAACATCAGTATTAACAATAATTTATAAAAGCTATAAGTAAGAATTTACAGTAATCAAACTCAAATGTAAAAATCTGAATGAAAGTATTCAAATTCAGTAAGAGAACCAAACTTCTAAAGGTACTTACTTCTGAACATGTGGAGCTGTTATTTCACACTTATGTTGTTCTGGAACAGTAACCCATTTTCTCGCTAATTGCACCATAGCATAAGCATCCATTAGGCCATAACCAAAACTATGTGAAACATTTCTCCCAACACCATTAGTCTGCCAATCTGGCGTTACCAAATGTTGAGGACGTGCCGTGCGAACAACTATGTGCTGCATATCTCGCCATGTAAGGTTAGGGTTGGCCTCTAAAGCTAAAGCACAGATTCCAGCAGCTAGGGGAGCAGAAGCACTCGTTCCTGTGTGGCTGCTAGTGCAAGAATGATGAAGGTCTGTAGTTACTACTTGGCGTTCTCCTACAGCACCACTACTATATGTTGATGCTAACGTTGAACTACAAGCTTCACTGTACCATGGTACATGTCCTTGTTCCGTAGCACTTGAAATTGATAAACTGTAGATTGAATTTGTATAACCATCACAGTTGCAATTATCATGATCTCGCCCGCCATTACCAGATGCCCATACAAATATTGATCCTTTACCATTACGTCCCTAAATTAAGTTTCAAAGTTAGATTTTATAATAAATCTCTCGACTAACTTAATCTGAATTACCTTAGTTACACCTTCAATGAATGCTCGGGTTGCTAATTCTCCAGGTCCATCGACTGTTTTTCCGTCATCATCAGGTCCCCAAGAAGCACTATAGATGTCTATATGCTGTGGATTTAAGCTTAAAGAACGTGCTTCCACAGCATCTGTTACGTCTCCATCTAACATGCGCACTCCACCTACTTGAGCACCATGTGCTACCCCCAAAGCACACACAGAATTATTGCTAGTAGCTGCCACTTCACCAGCACAGCGTGTTCCATGACGATTTGAATCTATCATATCATATCGAGGACTTGGATCAGAATCGTGATTGTTTACATCGTAAGATGCCAGAGGATCCTATAAAATAAAAGAAATAATTGCATTATATAATTTTTGAATTTGAATAGAAATCATTTTAAAATATGGATATGTTTCAGAAACATTCAATATACGAATTCAATATAGTACAAAGAAATACACTGATTGAAAATTATAAAAAAGATACACTTAGATTAAATGAGGTTAGATTAAAGAAATCAAGTTAAATTATCAAATTTTAGCGTTATGTTTTATAGAGATTATACTATATGATTAAAAACAAAACTAAATTAGAGTAGGCTGCAATTAAACTTGCATATCTGATAACATTGACTTCATTGTCAGTTTTAAAAGTTAGGTTAATATCGTATAGGATTTAACTTTTTTAATTTTCTTCATGTTTAATTTCAATAAATTAAAGATTTGACAGTTCTATTTTATTTTTTTCTTTCCACGGGCAAATCCACTTCATTAAATATTCATTTCTATTTCAATCAACCTAACTTTTTAAAATGCCAGTATCAGCTGTATTTGATACCTAGATTTGGATAAATTCAAATCAATTTAAGATAAAAGATATTGTCAAATTATGTTAAAGTATTGCAATTTTAAAGAATCAGCTGGATCATTTAGATAAACTTGTGTTTCATTTATTTCTAATTAATAATTGTTTGAGGTTATGTTAACATGAACATGTTAGATGATTGTGTTCGTTGCACATGTAAGAATAATTAAATCTAATCGATCTTAGATCAGAATACTGGATTGATCCAGTCGATGAAAACCATGCAGCTGTCATGTTATTCATCAATATTGTCAATTGAACAGGTTCAATCATAATCTAGCTCAATTAAGTTTTGTTTTCAATTATGTAGTATTGAAATGTCTTCTTTAGATTAAGTATCTTATATTATGTCATCAAGATTTTGGTAATTCTTACTATTACGAAATGATTTTTATGTTTTTTATACTTAATTATTACAATTCACGTTTATCGATTGTTTGAAATATTATCGGAAACAATATCAAAATTATTTTTAAGTTTATAATTTTAATTATGCAGTAATAGGGTTATCAACCTGAATCTGATTTTGCATTACAGAAATCAAAAAAGCATGGACTACTCTGAATAATATAATACAAAAATGAACTTTACTTACTTAGATTACCTTTACTTAATTTTACTTAAATTTAATTGACAGTTAGACTAAAACAAGTTAATTTATGCCAAGTATGCATGGTTTTGATAAATATGACTAGATCTAAACTGAAGTTTGTTTGAATTGGTTTATTTAGTCAAACTAAATTAGTAAGTTTAGTCAGATTTGGTTAGGGTTATTAGGTTATGCTAAGTCAAGTAGAATAAACTGGTTTGAGTTAAGATGTTTTTTGACTAAATTATTTAGTTAGAAATACATCAAATTAACAGGCATGAGTTTAATTTATATTATACGAGATGTTTCAGAAATGAAAACAGTAAGTTTCAGGATTGTTGTTAAAGTTTTATTCAAAATTCTTTTTATGCAAATCTGCAGATTTCAGTGGTCTATACCCTCATCAGACTAAAACAAACAAGCTGACAAATTGAGTAGTTCTACCATTTTTTTAAATCTACAATCTATTGAGTAAAACAATGTATTATGGATCTTCAAAGTTAATTCAGTCATAGTGGACCAAGTTTTTTAAACACCTTACGCTTATCAGGACTTCTTTTAATATTTTTGGTACAGGAACACACCCATTTCCATATAACTTAATAATGAGTCAATTTAAGCATTATGCAAACTAAATAATTGAAAGAAAAATCTGTACTGTACAGAGATAAAATGGGGAATCACAGATGTCTAAAAGAATAAATGAAATAGGCCAATTTCTTTCAATTGCTTTATTAATGCGTTTAGTTGCTCGTACCATAGTATTCATGTTCTTTATTTGATGCAAATATACTCGATTCTTTCAAACTTGAATAAAACTCTTGAATAATTTTGAAAATAAGGAAAGATTGACTTATTCATCAGATTTTTCAATAATTTGATATTTTGTAAAATTCCATTAGTTGTGTTAATGTTATATTAAATTGTTTTTGCAATAAATGTATTTTTTTTGAAGTTTATGAAAACAAATTATTGTATGCCAACAAATACATTTGAAAATATTACGATGAGAACGTACGATCAAATATTTCTATTGTTTCTAGATTTATCAGTTATTATTATTATTATTATTATTATATATGATGGTCAAGGAAATTATTATTACTGCGAAAAGATGAAAAATAAAGTGAGAAGTTGATAGAAAGCTGTAATAGCCTAATAGGTATAAAATTGATCAAATGAGATTAATTTGGTTTCTAAATACCAGAACAATTAGATAACTTCTATTTGGTAAATCATGAAGATTATTATTAAATTCTTTTGACAGAAATCCAATTCACTACTCATTTTATTTAAAATATACCAGACGCGCACACATTTTTAAGCGAAGTTTTTGTAATAATCTTTTGAGGCGTCAAGTTCGGATTTGTAATGGTAATGTTATTCTATTATGCATTCAGTAAAATAAAGAAAAAATCATCTTGAGAAATTAATTTCCACCACTTCACAGTGTTAAACAGTTTTAGTAGTTGGAAGAAATCGAATAACGTAATTTTAAAAATTAGTACACGCGATTAATCCGCTTAATATGACATGAAACATTTGAATTTGCGGGTTTGTTTTTATTATTAAAAAATATCCGAGTAGAAAATATAAGTGAGCGTTTCGTATTTTCTGGTTAATCCAATCATTGTAAAGTTGTTATTTTGAATGGTTTCAACTGAAATAAATGATGTGTATCAAGGGAAAGGTTTCGTGAAATAAAACACATTCATAATAAGAAAATCTTTTCAGGTTCACGAGATTTTCCACATTTTGCCCAAACACAGATTTATCTCAAAAGAGAGATTCATTTCAATTGTAATGAATGGCGCATCAAATAAAATATTTTTTATGCTCTTGCTTTTTGGTGTACAGGTTTTCTAAACATGTCTTAATTCTACTAAAAAAATATCTATGTGAACATCGCTTTGATCTTGAGAGCTTTTTCAGTTTTATTCCGGACAGGTCTTGTAAACAAGTTCAATCTGATACATAAAAAAACTCTTTAAAATTACGTCACTGTCAAAGCAAAGAATAAACTCGAAATATTACCGTGTTTTCTTTCTTTAAGCGTGGGCTAACAAAATTTTCATATTTCATTGTTTTTCACATGAACACGTGTCGCTAATGTTGACATATTTTGTTACACGGCGCTTTTCAAAATAAAATTAATGTCACATTCAAACTATTTCACCAAATTATGTTTTAAATGACGTCAAAAACAAATTACTGCAATATCCTAACATTCATTTTAATAATGCAAATGATTAAGGCGTTATTATTAACGTTTGAAACATGATGCAGATGTATTCAAAATTATCAGCTTATTTCTTATAATAATTTATCTCAATATGGCACATGCTACTAATTATTAATCTACTTACGTAGTTTTGCACCAGGTCTGGATGATCTTTTTCCAAACCGTCATCTAGAATGGTAACTACCGCTCCTTTTCCAGTTACTCCTTCCAGCCAGGCAGGAATAACATTCATATCCAGCCCATTCCCTCGGTTCTGAAAAGATTTTTATCGTTAACGTATTTAATACTGTATTTAACAAGTCGTACGATTACTCAAAGAAGATATTTTAATTCAAAGAAAAGATAAATAAAAGAAAATATTTCAAATTCAATAAGCTTTCGTGTTTCTCGCCTTTGAGATAATTTATTTAATAGACAGAAACTACTTCAATTACATCACAACTTACACAAACAACTATAAAAGAGAAAAATAGACAAAATTCATTATTTACGAACGTTAAACGTTTAAACATAATTTTGTTTCCCAAAGAAATTTTCTAAATAGGAAAACTTCTAAATGAAAGTAGACAAAAAAATTAATTGTTATGCCGCAGATGTACTAGTGTTTTATTATCATTTCGTTACGTTTAATGAGTTTCTTTCAACTATATTCCTTCCAAACGCAGTGTTGTTTTGTTAAATGTGCCAACATAAACATAAAAGGAAATACACTTCAGTTTAACATAGCAGTACTTGTAGTACCGACTGTGCTATGATATTAACAAAATGCGGCCCGATATATTATCTTGAGGTACTCCCTCTTTCTCTTCACATCTACTAGAACACTTTAGAAAATGAATTTAATAACTCAACGTTAATTTCAAGTTTCTCGTAACAGACCAGAAAATGTCCGACTGTTGTGGAAGAATTGAACGAATCAATTACGCTTTCGATACTTTGATATATTACTCGTTCAACCAATTATTTTTTATTAATACTTAATGGGTTCATAAAAATTAATGAATTTCTAAAGAAAGTTCATAAGTTACAAAAATATGGGATTCAGTCAGAATAAGAAGAATAAAAACTAAATATTCTAGATTAAAAAAACACAGAAGAAGAAGAAAGAAAGTACGACAATTTCAGACAACATTACAGTATTGAAAATCATGAACTTACTAAAGAAATATTGAAATGAACAAAGATGATTTTTTAAGAAACGACACAATTACATTAAAAAGATTAATTAAACCGATACGCATAGAAAGAGAATAAACAAGAGAAAAAATAAAAAAAATAAATATGTGGAGGAAGACCATAACAGAAGAGCTATAAGACAATACCAAACAAGCCGAAGATGGTATGGGTAGAAAAAAAAGATTGAAGAAAGCTCGTACTGTAATAAATAACAAGATTTCTAACTCAGACTAATTTGGTCTTTTTCATCTCTCTTTATCCTAATGATCTTGATATCACAAGAAAGACTACAGATTAAAAAACACGCAATCAAGTCGTTTGAGCACGGAATTATTTTTAACAAACAAGCAGTGTAAACGATAGTTCAAGACCTGATCTACCATTACAATTACAAACATTTTTGAAAACTTATTTTTCTATCAATACCATCATAAAGCTAGGATCTGGGACTGTAATTGAGACGCTGCGATAGCAAAAAGATCCGTTTCAAGAGATGGGCTTAAATTTATACCTGAAGAAGAACTATTTCATAAAATTGAACCTAACAAAATGTAGCAGTATGTCTACGGTTTCAAACATCTTCAGCATGAAAAATTATTTTGTTCTGACTTGTCAATGGCGGACATTATAGGAATGAATTCCTCTTCGATCAGAGACTGTTTGTTGTGACCACTTTCTCTGCCAGTTTCGAGTTTTCTGACTTAACCGGCCAGGACATTACTAATGGTAGTCCATTTAAGACAATTTTTCTAATATTGAAAGAAATGGCACTTTTATTTTATCCAAAAACTTTGTTTGCAGTCTTTTCTGATTGTTCTGACTGACAAGATATCTTAGTTTATATCCACCGGTAAAATGCATAATCTTCCCGGTACCTTCATCAAGTTTTCGACTAAAGTTGACCTTTAGGCGTAATAATATGTGATAGATATACAATTTAAAAATCTTGACATCGGATTTTTTTGAACACGCGGTATATTTATATTAATATCAGAATCATATAAAGTAGACTTCATCTATTAACGATTTTTTTATTATAGGCATTAAATACGGTAGAAGCTCGGTTATCCGAAATAATGTGGTCGAAGCCCTTTCGGTTCATCGATTTCGCTCAATGCGGCGTTAGTAATAACAGATTTAATAGAGATAAATTTATATTTCGGTTATCCAAATATTATTACTAAAAATCGTTTCGATTAATAGAACGAAGTTAAGTTCCGATTATTCCGGATAAAGCAACGTTTCAGTTAATCGAGTTTCTGCTGTGTAATATGAGCTATAGTAACTTACCAGGTACCACATACTAGGCCATCGTGGATCAGAATCTTGTAACCGCAGATCTCTTTTCACCCTTTTCTTCACTACTTGTTGTTGGGCCCACCGTACTCGAGTATCAGCTGCTAATCGAACTCTTTTCTCCATGTTTGGTGATATCGATCTCTTAGAAACACCTTGATGAGTAAAATGATAATAGTCTTCAAAAATCTGTAAACAAAAAAGATAATTATAATTAAAATAACCCAAAACTGTTTTGATATTACATAGTACATAAAGTGGAGGATCTATGATTAATCCTTAAGCATGCTTTTCAAATTGAAATTTTGCAGAAGCTTATATGAACATGTGTAAATAGCTGCGTTATATAAGACTGTAATCATTTAGAGTCCCCCTCAACGCCTGCGTCACGTAAACCAAACATTCAAACACTTGGGGTTGCTTTTAGGAATCTTACGTGCACAAGAGTTGATTTGTTATTCTTATTCCTAGAATGTTTATCGAGCGGCTTTAGAGATTATACGGTAATACCAAAAATGTTAATAACAAAACACTGCACTTATTTTAGTTTATGACGTAATTACAAAAAGCAACCATCAAGCGTGAAAATTCACACAAATGCGACATTTTTCTTATTTTTCAAGATCGTAACAATTTTTAGGTGGTCTCATTCCCTTCTATCCTTTAAATTCACCATTGTTTTCCATTCAAAGGTTAAATTTGCATTTCAAATCCGTTTTTATATCCCGCGCCGCAATTCTTTTGCTCTCTAATCTGACACTATTAATTGCAATAAAAAGTGGGCAATTTCCCTAAACCCCTCTTCCGTTAAGAACGAAAAATGTTTTCTTCATAATTTCTGTTTTTATTGTTTTAACTCTTAAAATTTCAAAACGTTATCAGGGGAAAAGCAATTTCCTGCTAAAAATGCGCATAAAAGTGGATGAAATATCAAACGTTAAAATATCGGTAGTGGACCTTGGCACTTAAAACTACATTCATTTATCTGTGGTTCAAGATAAAATGATGTTTCATTCCGTCCTAAAATGATATAACAAATGACGTGTAGATATAGCTGTAACAAGTGCACAATACAATCTTATTGTGGTAATTAATGAAATTTACAAGACAAGGTTGAAATAACTTGTGAGGGTATAATGCAATCGAAATCAATCGATGAAGTGTAAAGGGAGAAATAAGGGGAGATTGTACCCTTGCAAAGATATAATTTATTTTCTTAGGATCGCAACTCGGAAAGTATTCAAGCAGTAGATTCTCGAGTTGAAATTAAACTAGTTTCCTATATCAACATCCTAAAGTACAAGATACAGGCCATTACAAAATTTAATTTTAGATTTTTTGCCTTGTTTTGATACCTCGGAAGTAACATAAGATATCGAGTTGGAATTTTTTGTGCGACTCCTATTATAAAATGCGTTATTATTATTTCAAAAATCTTGTATTCGATACCCTTGTTAGAAACGGAAGTTTAAAAGTGGGCAAGTACATTTCTTTAGAAAAAAATTGTACTTTACTGCTCAAGAAGGAAAGCCATACATAACTTCCTTTTTCTGTCTACCTGTAACCACATACCACATACGATGTAAGAGAAAAAATATCAAAGAAAGGTAAAACAGAGCCTAATTATTATGAGAAACAAACTTCTTGCTCACAGATCACACTGCAAAAAAAAGAACTCAAAAGAACAACACAACAGCATTGGTGTTCTTTTTTGGTTACAGAATCCAAAATAAAATCCAAAGCGTCAACGCCAAATCTCGAAGAGATCTGAAGATTGGTGCAGAAAATGCGAAGCCTGAGAAATGAGTTATCACATACTGAATTTCTTTGGGTGAATTATCTAGAGGAAAAAAAGGCTTTGTGCGGCAAAAAAAGGTTACAGACGTGTCCTTCGATTTTATTGGGGTTCTGTGTTGAGAAAACCTACAAGGGTGTTATGTTATTATAAACTTCTATCTTTGCTTGTTTACTGCTAGTCATAATACAGAACTATGTTAGATTTCAGAATTGGATTTTTCAACCATTTATTGGATAAAATAACGATTTTTATTGTTTCATTTATTGGAAGCCAAACTTCCAAATTGTTCACTTGTTATCGTTCAGAAATCCGTCCATTTCATTTTCAATTTTTGTTTTACGCTCTTCTGTTATGTTTCTACTCATAAAACTTAGAACAAGTAATAAAGAAAAGAGAAAAATACTGAAAACAATTACCTTACATGATTCTAGAAAAAGACTACAGTAAATTAGTTTATGTTTTTTATATAGTCTGTACAATATTGAAATCGGTATTTAATTTCTTTTCCATTTAGTACAAAATAGTACAGACAATAAGACAAATGATCTTTAATTATACTTCTTACTAAAAGGTCAGGCAAAAAACAAAATAAATCCAAGATGTTTTATAGTTGTTTTCCTTTTTCAACCGTTTTTTCTTTTTGTTTGTTAAAAGCTAATATTCTTGGTTATTATAGAGTAATAAACTTTGTACATTTATATTTGGGCGAGCAACTTCTGTTTTTAGTAGTTATTAAGTTGTTTTTATTAAATCTAGGATATATTCAATGCTTGTATCTGGTTCCTCAATTTATTTCGTTACGTTTTTTTGGACTACGTGTCATTGATCCTTCATGAACGCAAAACAGCTGCACAAATTGACTAACAATTAAGATATGGCAAAATATTTTTTAACAATCATAATTCATTTACGATTTTTCTCAAGTCTTTTTATAGTAAAGAAAAACATTGTTAAAGTTTTTGTTGGAATAGAAGAAATGTGCTGCATATGTTTAAACTTGCAATTGTTAATTTGTTACTGTTGTCAAGCTCTATCGTACAAATAGGTTAGTTGTTTACGGAGGATTATAATTAGATCAGAATTGGTCTTGATGGAACAGACAATCAAAA